>JAABKJ010003085.1:0-12817 GCA_011634705.1 Andricus grossulariae
CCGGGGCCATTGCCTGGTCGTCGCCTCGGTTCGGTCCTATTGCCACTCCCAACTGAACCATGGCCTCCATCCGAGAGGCCTATTGTGGGTGGCACTGCGTGATACTGGTGACGTAACCGTATAGTTCGTTGCGTTGGGGAGCTAGCCCAATGCAACGTGGCTGACTGCAAGAGCAGTAGCTCTTGGGCGATGGAGTCGCCACATCCCTAAGCCTACAAATTATATAATTATTATAATTATTATTATTTTATTATTCATTTATTCTTAAGTAATACACCACGGGTACCGTGACTCGAACCTATTTATTCAATTCACATTTAGGAAATATTTTGATTATGAGAATGAGGAGAATATTAATGATATGAATAATGTAAGGATAATAATAGTAATCAAGTATATATATATATAATAGAGTGATAATGGTAATAATAATATGATGATAATAATAATAAATTATCAAGATAGTTAAGAAAAGCCTAAAGACTGCCTTCACTACAAGACTCAGATTGGTTCTGAAGAGTTTTCTTAACTCGGCAAACAAGATAAGGGCAATCAACACCTATATCATTCCTGTCCTCACGTACTACTTCGAGCTCATTAAATGGTCAAACACCGACCTCCAACGATTAAACAGAATCATCTGCGTAGAAATGACGAATCGCTGAATACATCGCGGTGATTCGGCGACAGAAAGGGTAGTTCTACCACAACATAGAGGGGATAGGGGCATTGTAGATGTCAGGAAACAATGTGAGTCACAAGTTATACAGTTGCGAGAATATTTTAACAGAAAGCGAGATGCTACGCTTTACAATACTATCTGTAAATCTGATCCTGAGTACACGCCCTTGAATTTGTCCTCAGAGGAGGTCTTGAATATCAGGGCTGAGAAAGTGCCTCCTGGATCCGGAAACGGAACGATTCCTTTTTTTCGATACAGGACAGGGTTGTCAGCACCAGAAATTATCGCAAACACCTGATACGTCAAGACATGGTTGATCAGTGCCGATTATGTGGAGATACCAACGAATCCATCGGGCACATTATTGATGATTTTTGCGTAATGGCTTGAAGAGAATATACGCACAGGCATAATGATGTGGCGGGCATTATACATCAACAACCTGCCCTGAACCTAGGACTCTTAACAGAATCGATGCCTTTCTAAAGATACATTCCAACGCCCGTTTTAGTAAACGAAGATTACATCTTATATTGGGATGTCACTATACAGACGGATCATTAAATCCGAGCCAATCGACCGGACATCGTAATGCGAGAAAAAAAAGGTGGAAGAGTCTACATCATCGACACTATTTGTTCATTCAACCGAAATTTGCAAGAAACCTATACAACCAAGATCCACAAGTATAGCGATTTCATACATCGTATTTAATTAACCAATTACATCCTCATCTCATCAGTCACTTGACTTAGTCCGTGGCTATAATGGATAACCGGGCTCTTTTTAGTCCGAGAACAAATTAAAAAAAAAAAAGTATAATACGAAAAACAATCCTCAAAAGATTAATTTGATAATATGTCTATTTTTTGGAACATGTATTTTGTAATTTTCACATAAAATTATAATTACATCAAAGCACAATTTAATAAAGTTTCAAAATTTTTTATGAATTCTTGTAGACATTATAAATAAACAATTATGCAAAATGTATTGTTACGCACCTATTCAAAACTATAAATTTAAAATAAAAAATTTTGAAGTAATATTTACGCCAGTTCTTAAATGTTTAAAATATACACATATTACTTATATTAAGTTAAAAAGATAAAAAGTAAGAGTAGAGTTAAATATTTCAGAATTGAGGCATTTTCAAAATCACTTTTAAAGTCTGTCCCACATGTTTTTTGTTTAAAATTGAATTCATCACAAATGCATTCCTTGATATTTCAGTTTTATATTTGCATATACCGCCTGGTCAATATAAAAAAAAAAAAACTTCATACAAATTGTGATATACTAAAATTTCTTCCTTCTTGATCTTTGAACATTTTTAAAATTGATGTTCTTTACTCTTTTCTCTGTTATTTGACTTTTCATTACTTGAAGTTGCTTTATATTTTGAATTTGAAAATTACATATAAAAAAATACAAGAACGTGAATTCGAGATTTGATGGAGCTTCAGAGATATCAGTAAACAATATTTTGAAAAAGTTACTATATTTTGAGATACAGATCGTCAAAAATAGACTGCTGTTGAAATCGTGTAAGTCTACAAATGTTTTTTTTTCTTCATTTTATTTACATCTCAATTCACATAAAACATAGGCCTGAATCATTATAAATGCATTACGAGAAAAATAGAAGGCTGAAAAGTTATGTTCAAGAACAATAGTTTCTTTTGAAAAATGGATTTTACAATATCACAGTGTTTTTTTTTACACAAAATGAAAATATGTGATACAACAATATGTAATTAAATGCAAAAATTCAAAGGTTGGTATGAAATGGTTATGCCATGTAGTCATTTGCAAATTTTTATTTTTGCATCTGCTTTAGGCAAAAGACGTGATTTGCTTTCAATTTTAATATACAAAAGCTCATTCCATAGCTTCAAAGTTTCTTCTCATTTTTATGGAAATTATTTTATTTAGAAATAATGGGCACAATCATTTTTAGTTAGCCATATTTTCAATAAATAATTTACTAAATAATATTTAATAAAAACATGATCAATAAAATTGTGGAAACCCTTTCAAGGAGTAGAATGAGCTTTTGTAAATAATAATTTAAACATTTTTTAACAATTATAGGTTATATTGACGTGTTTCAACGTTTTTATTGGAGATCGGTTATTTTAAATCAAAGTCATCAAATTTCAAAGAATAGGACTTACGATTTGCAATAATTTTTCGGCTAAAAAATTGATATTTTTCAGAAATAAAATGATAAGATTATTCAGATTTTTATTAATCTTCAGTTTTATACCAGACATAGGTTATTTTGAATGAAAATTATTTCACTTAACAATTAAACTTACAATTTCGAACAAATTGACATTTTTTGAAACACAATGCAACGGCTTGATTTTCTATATATTTTATAAAAATATTATATTTTAATTATGAATTTCTTTGAGAACTTTGATTTCCATTTTTGAAAAATCTTTACTGTACATTTGGAAACTTTAATCTGTGGTATTAAAGTTTACCGAACTGCCATGTATTATTCAACATTTCGCACGTCACAGATTATTACAATGATGCCAAACATTCTCTTTTTGTTCCATATTCCCAATTTTACTCAAAAGTTTGGCAAAGTTTCCCAATTAAATTTTCTCCATGTAATGAATATGTATTGAAATTCATTGATTTTGCATAAAACATCAAACGAATCAAATTAACAAATCGATTAAAACAGTGATCACAACTCGTGATGAACCAACATACGATTTTGTACTTTAAACAAAAATGTGATCCTGTATTTCTCGTTTCAGAATTAAGTTCACAGTCCGAACGTTTGCCTGATCGCGACAATCATCCTGTTGCTTCTTGCTCTGGACCTTCTTCTTCTTCTTCACCTGTCAGACATACTCCAGATACGTCTCTTTCTCTTGCCGCACTTCATTATTCTGCAAGGTCTCCGCCACCTACCGAGCCACGTCTTTCTGCCAGTTCCAGGTCTCCTCTTAGGCAAACTTTTCCGAGCGTACTTGGATATAGATATGAAGATCTTGCATCTATTCGTCTAAGTCCCCACAAAAATCCGAATAGGATATTCGAACTTCGAAAATACGTTTTTCCTCCTGATAGATCAATTGGATTGAGAACCACAAGAAATGCCGTTTCGCCCATGCCAACTGAAGAAAAAATTGTATTATCGACGTTTAACGGCGACATCTATGCAATATTGGAAAAATTAGGCAGACACACGATTATTCGTCCAATATACAAACATGTTTCTGCGGGGACAACACGAGCAAAAATAAACATGAATAGCGGCGCAGTGAAAGAATTGACCCCGGAAGAAATTGCGGAATGTCCACTAGTATCCAATAAAGAAACAATCAAAAACAGTTATGCAGTGTTCGGTTTGTAGACTTCTTTAACTATGAAACAATTTACTTTACAATGCGTGATTCTCAAATATTTCGAATTGCAATTTTTTCATTTGAAATGTACATTTTCAATTACAAAAATTTCAAAATTCAGTTTGGAAAACTCAAGATGTAATTTTTGTTGTTTTTGGCACTTGAATGTGGTTTTATTGCCGCTTCTTACTCTTTTTTTTTCAAATTTGAAAAACGTTAACATGCCACCTAACCTACTTAATGAATAAGTTTCAATTTATAAATGGCTATTAATTCTAGAAAGATGCTGATTGAATGCTTTGTTTCTAAGGAAACACATGCCTATCTTGAATTCTCACATTTTGACATTTTTTCTGTCCACAACTTGTAGAAAGATAGAAAGTTTTTTAAGATTTGTATGTAAAATTAGCTTTTGAACTTCTAAATGTTATCTGCTACTTGTTTTCTCCACAGTCAAATTAAAAATGGAAGATTCTGAATATGTTGGGGAACTCACCTAACGCGAATCTCTCTCCCAGACTTTCGCGTTGATTTTCTATAAGAATGTATACTTTAGAAGAATGTATACTTTAGAAGAATGAAATTTGTTTCTAAAGTACAGCTTCATTTACAACTCGTGACGTACCAACATACGATTATGTACTTAAACAAAAACGATCCTATATTTCTCATTTCAGAACATTCTTCAGACACGACTCTTTCTCTTGCCACATCTCATTCTTCTGCCAGGTTTCCACCACCTGCTGAGTCATCTCTTCGTGCCAGGTCCAGCTCTCCTATCAGACAAACTTTTTCAAGCGTATTTGGATATAGAATACAAGATCTTGCATTCATTCGACTTCGTCCTTACGAAAATCTGAATCGGATATACGAACTTCGAAGATACGTTTTTCCTCCCGACAGACCAATTGGAATCAGAAACAAAAATCATATCCTCAATCACATGCCAACCGAAGAAAGAATTGTATTATCAACGTTCGAGGGCGACGTCTATGCATTTTTGGAAAAAACATCCACGAAAAACACGATCCTTCGTGCACTATATACGAGTAAACCTGCTTTTGCGCTAATCAAACGGGCGAAAATAAACATGAACAGCCGCATGGTTGAAGAAATGACCGCTAAAGAAATCGCGGAATGTCCAATATCCTCCAAAGAGTCAATCAAACAAGTATATAGAATTACTCGCGTGTAAGCCAAAATTCTTGAAACCGTTCATAAATTTTCAAAACTGCCCGCGGCAGTCAGGTTTTACGCTTTGCGCTCGGTTTTTATGCTCATCCCGCGTTCCTGCGTAGCCCCTTCCAAATTAAAGATTAAGGCATTGATAACGTTTTTCTAAAATAAGTTTGATTTCAATTTCCTGTATGTAAGAGCACTTGTTAAATTTTTAAATTATGGAAACATTCAGTTTACAATGCTTAATTTCAAAATCTTTTGCATTAACAATTTGCAACACAGGAGGAAATTGATTTTGACTTGTGTGACACTAGACTCGCTTTGCCGGAAGAGCAAGCTTTACGCTCGTCCAATTCACTCTGTTTGATCCCTTAGGGATCGTCCATATATGACGTGAGCCTTTTTACTTTGTATATATCGTTTTGTCCTTTTCAACTTCACATCAGTTTTGTTCTCGTCTTTATCTAAACAAAAGAAAAAGGGCTTACGTAATATATGGACGATCCCTTATTGCAAAATATACAATTATATAACGATTCCTAAACGGTTCAATAATAAACTACTTTTACTCAATTTTAAATCCTACTGTTTCATACTAAAATATGCTATTTTTAACACATTGAATTTTAAATCTTTAAAAAAAAAATAAAAAATTTTGAAATATTTAGCAGTATATAACTGTTTGCTCGAAATAATCAATTTTAAAACAAATATTCTGCACTGAAAAATTCGAGACTGAATTAATTGAAACAGAAGGCCCTAAATCGTTCAAAGTTCAGAGTGTTTAATTTACATTTTTTACGTTATGATTTTGATTTGTTCATTTGAAAAATTTCCATTTGTGAATAAAGGTTTGAATTTTTTTCGCCAGGAATGTTTAAACTGTTCGATTCCTGAAAGATTAAAATGTAAAATTTTGTAGTTTAGTACCGGGAAAAACAGTGGAATTTTTTTTTCTCGATTATAAGGACCACCCTGCTTTAGTTAAAATTCCTTTGACTTTCACGAATACATTATCATCACTTGTCTGGCGCTTCACGCTCGATCAAAGTGCTTAAAAAATGCGACATTTTCTACATTATGTTGAATTCTATTATATTGACTGCATGTTTTAATAATTCTTGTACTTCAAAGCGACTGTGCTTGTTCAAATATTGCAATATATAGTAAAAATTTTGTTCTTTATCAGGATTTTATTTTAGTTACCCTAAGATATGAATTTTTTTTCGATAATTAAAGAATTTCCGTTTTTACCTTTCGTAACAAGTGCGTGCGTATTATCAAATGGAAAAAATAACTGTGTGAAAAACTTAAAAGAAAGTTTTTGACTGTAAAAAAGTTACAAAAATGAACAACTAAAAAATGTTCAAATTGAAAAGAAGTCCCAGTTTTTGTGTCACCCACGATTGTAAAAGTAAGAACATATTATTTCAAAGGCTATGAAATTATAACCAATTGAAAATGTTGGTTCAGAATATGAATTTTCAATTTTTTATTCGAATTTTTGATATGTGAAAACACAAACGATGGTTAAAGAAGGCTGCTTTAGGGAAAACCACACCCATAGATATTACATTTTTAGAAGCCCCCCCCCCCCCGTAACCTTAAAAAATCTTCTTATATATTTTTCTATGCAATTGCATTTAATCTCCTCAAATTATGTTGCCACACATGTTAAGTAATTACCATTTCTCATTCGACATTATTTTCTTATTCAACAATAATAATTTACATTCAATAGTTATAAGTAGGAAAAAAAGTATTTTAGCTGATATTATGTAAATTATGTCAAGATATATAGAGGAACATACTTTTTTGCGTTTCAATATATTAATGTCCTATTTTTGTTTGAAAATATTGAAATGAAAGTTAAAGTTTTCCATACGTTAAATTATCTTTCCTAATTTTCTAAAAAGTACGCATTTGAGTGATCTATTCTAGGATGGTATCCCGTAAATCGTTCTATTTTGTTATGGAAAAAAATTATTGCTTGTAATTATAATTACTAATAACAGTAATATTATCAAAGAAGTATCAGTTGCGCTGTTTTGCAGCAGAGAATTGAAAAATATCATGTTAAAATAAAATTCCCTAACTAAGCAGAAATTAATTCAGGGACGTGTTTTGTGAACGTATCTGAATAATGTGGAGTACAGGCAACCGTAAACTTAGAAGTAGATGGATTAAACCTGATGACACACCCGAAGATAAAGAGCGTTAACTTCTGCAAAAGGTTTAGTAATACTGTATTATTGTAAATGGAGAGAAAATACTAATTTCATTCACAAAAATCTATACAGAAATTACCAGAATTACAATAATTTGATGATGATGCAAAATATTTTTTTACTTTTCGACGCCTCAGTCACATTTTTGTGTATTTTGATATGCCCACTTAGATTCCAATGCGTCTTTCTGATATGATATACTCGTGAAAAGGATAAATGGAAAAAAGTTACTCCTCTTAAGCACTTTAGTTTAGAAAAATTAGTTTTCACGTGACATTGTAAATTCACGTAAGTTGATTTACCACAAGAATATTTGTCTTCAACGCATGTTTTTTTTTTAATCGTATGGCATATTGCGATAAGCGAATTTGTACACGGGAAAAATATTGGGAATCGAACTGTAGAAGTAGCATCAAAATATGTCGAGAAAATAACTTTTTTCCAACTTTCAAACTTGAAATAATTTTTGCTAACGGAAGATATTGTTTTAAAAATTTGTAAGAAATCACAGAAATATTTTTTTATGCATAGGATGACATTATTCTTATCTTGATTGGAAATCTGGAAAAACTATTTTTTCGGCCCATCCTAATGTACACTTCACCTCTTTCTAACAACAAAAATTAAATAATCACATCTATGTGCATAAACTAATAATCAATTGCACTTTATCTAAAGCATTGATGTTTTTAAATGTTATAGACTATTTAAAAAAAGTTTTCATCATTAAGTAATTTACTCCTCACGGAAACTTGTTCCAAGGATGTTTATTTTAAATATTAAAAAAAAAAACATATTTTAAAGTATTCAATTGAAAATTAAAACCGCCATAAAATTTCGATGTTTCAACTGTTGTTCTGATTTAAATTTGAAACTACCATTTCAGTCATAATATGTGTTTTCATAAGAGAGGGTACCATTTTGTCGGTACTGAGATGCAATGCATCTCAGTACAAACAAATAGCCGGTTAGATTCCCGATATTTATGGCATATAAAAGTTAAAACATAAAAATTACCACTTTCAGTCACTTCCGGAACATATGCATACTTTAAGAAGACAAACCATAGCTTAGAGTATGATTGTCCACAAAAACTCTAAAATCGGTAATTCAGATGTTTGTTCACAGAAAAATTTCTACTCAATGGAGAAGAAGTGCATTCCGTAATAAACCCCTTCAATTTGAAAAAATATAATATTAAATACCTTTCGTTATGCAAAAATGCAGTACAAGTTCCTACAAAACGAATTCAATTAGATTTCGCTTACAATAAACTGTATATGGGTCACTCTGAAAGTTTCTGAAATTAATTTCTAGAAAGTGTGAAGCAGAAAATTTCTAGTAGTGTTTTTTAAAGCACGTCTTTAAATGACAGTCAAAGGATGCACAACTGCATGAGTGTTAATAGAGACTATTTCAAAAAGACATGATAAAGATTGCGTTAAAAAAATAATTTCTTCCTATTCATTCCAGAAACTTTCAGAGTCACCTACGGATGTAAATGCATGTCACACTCTCTTCTGAGGAACAGGTATATATTTCCTTAACAAAGGTATGTCGCAAGAATATTATTGCAATGGTTTCTGTCTTTTCGCTGTATCTCGTATGCAGAATATGATCATATTATAGAAATTGATTGAGCTCGTCAAGTTATGGTAGATTTTAAAGCATAAATTAATAACAGGGTTTGTAATTTTCTTCTTATTCTTAATTACACACTCATTATTTTTTCCCCAACGGACTTTATTATGTTCAATTACTGATATAAATCAGTAACTCAGTTTCATTTTAGAGTTCCGACAACTATCACGTAATTGCTTCTTATATGGATGTCATCATCTAGATTCAAGGGTTCAAAGATATCAATGATTTATTTTTACCACAAGAGCTTGCCGTTGCATCTGTCTGCGATCATGTGTTCAGTCATTGCATACTTGGACTGCCTTGTTCTTTTCAAGAGTTATCTCATCAGGCACAATCAATAAGCAACTGTATATCGAAGTATCAGGACGGAATCAAGTGGCACGGAGGTAAAGTTATACTTCAACAGTTGTTTAATTAAATTGAGAATGCAGCTCGTTATGCACGTTTTATTTATTCCTGAGGTCGCGCCAAGTCTGCTTTTTTAGAAATGCTTACTGCTTGTCAAATTATAAATATGGAAGAACTATCACATTTTCCTGCATTATCTGAGTTACCGTCATCTTCAAAATACTGTCTTCATCGTGCAATGCGATATCCTACAGAACGAAGACTAAATCATGAGTGCGACCTAAATGTAGCAATGTAATTGAGAATATGGCGTAGGAATTTGGAAGACAGTCTTCCTTGCCTATCTTGCCGACAACCCTCCTCTCGCTACAGAGAAGAACCCTGCCACTAAATCTATCATTGAGAGTGAAATCTCCATTGATACTGATGGTGAACTGACAGAAGAGAAGAGAACCTGATAATAGCATATCATGACTTAGTAAATAAAAAGCAAATTATTATAGGCCTGGAGTCCATTGCGTGGCTAAATAAAATGTGAAAATTGATGGCAGAGTAATTTTTATGAATACAGTGCAATATAAATTCAAAGTGAATTTTGATCTGTTTGTGGCCAATATTGTGTTATGTTTTTACATTTCATGCGTCGTGAGTTATGTATGTCTGAATTTGATTTACTCGCTCCTTCAAAAATCACAGAAAAAAGTAAAATTGTGCCGGTATATTATGAAAAATTTGTACTGCATTATGTATGAAATAGAAAATATATTGAGAACAAATTCATTAAATAAGGCCATTCATAAAATTCATAAAATCACCAAAACCTCTGGCCTTCTCTGTGGCTCAGACTGCTATTAACCGAAGTTTTGGACAGGGATGACTGCAACGCACCCAACTGGAAAGTGACTCAATATTATTATGTAAGCTTGAATCGTCTTCTTTCATTACTCGATAATCAACAATTCTATGTGTTTCTCCACCTGATTCCAAAAAAATTTGAATGCTCATAAGACGTTAGGAGAGGTTATTGACGCAGTCAGGATGAGAGAACCAGAAGCATAATCCATGTTTCTCTTATGCTTGAGATAAACTGATAACAATGAAGTAGCAAACTTTTTGGAACACGGAGAACCATGTTCCACCTTCTTCTGCCAAAACTGTGATGAACATTTGTATACATGTGTATACATGAACCTATGTATACGTCACATTAGAATGTTTTGTCTTTACTTAGCCTTTTCTTATACATAAAATACGCTTTAAATTGAACATAAATTTTGTATTCACCAGAATGTTTTCATCTTTGCTCTGATGAGAAGCTGTGACCATTAATATTGTAATATTTAATTAGATTTCACAGAATATCAATGACTTTATTGCAATTCAGGACATTTTATTCTGTGTCGTAGAATATGCCACAGAAATAATCATATCATATAGTGGCAGTAAACCAGCTACGGGTAATTACTGACATACGATAATGAATCGTGTTCGTGCTAAGATTCGGCCAGTTAATCCCAATAAATTCCAATAAAGGCACGGAATTTTTTTTTACGTAATTTCTTTTATACTATTTCTCATTCTGCATAATTCTGTTGAAGTCTTTGGATTCTATTAAATTATTTTCAATTTTCCTCAAGTCTTTCGAATTCACTTTGAATTATTGTAAATACCTTCAAGTGTATTGAATTCGGCAGAATTTCTGGATTTCTTAGGCTGCACATGTAATCTTTTGTATGTCTTAAAATATTTCAAAGAATTCTCTTGAAATATCCAGGATGCAAATTGATTTGTTTTTAATTTGGTGAATTCTTTTAGAATGATGAAATTCGTTAAAACTATTTCCAAATGCATCAACATCGGTCAGCAGCTGAACTACTACAACTATTGAATAATTCAGGATATAATTTGATCAATTTTCGTTTCTCTGAATTTTGCTAAAAACATAATAGCTCGATTTTAGGAAATTTTGAAAATAAACAATAATTAATAGTTCAAAGAATAAAATAATGTTTTGAAAAAAATGTGCTATTCCTAACAATGACCATTGAACAACTATTACATTTCACTTAGAATACAATTATTTTTTACATTTTTTTGAAACAATAATATTTTTAGTAAGCTACATCTATTTAAACAATTTAAAATTGTTTACAAAATCTTGGGGGATTTTAAATCCTCCAATGCCCGATTGCAGAGGATTATACGTCGACCTGAAAGTGGGCGCAATGCTTTGGAAGCTAACGCAGTTCTTAGTGCCGTCCTTGCAGTCCCCGCCATCTCTAACAGTCTCATTGACAGCCTTTAGAGTGAATTAATGTGACATCAGTTTAAAAAACACGTGTAACCAAGTCTTGTTTCGCTGAAACTGACTCTTATCAAAGGTAAATATCTCAGAAGGACAGTTCTGGCACCTCTAGTCTAAGACATAACGACAATAGTATAGATTATACAAGCTAATGAAGCAGTAGAATATTCGTCAGTTACATTCTTACTTAAATTCCTAATTAATATATTAACCAGTTTGTCCTCTACATAAATACAAAATATGAGGATTGTCTGTACTCTGCTCTCATTCTTGACCGTTATCCTGAACTCTATTGGTAAATATAATAATACTTGTATAATATTTCTATAGTATAAGTAAATTTCTTTTAAGCTTTAGACAAATCAGAAGTTTTGCATTTTAATGTGCATGGGCAAACTCTAGACATGCGAACGGACGTACAAACTGCAATTTTTTGCGCGTGTGTAAATAGTATGTAAATAAAAATTAAATAATTTTGATAATTATATCATAAAAAAGATGACATAACCATTTAATCCTAACATTTTCTAAAATGTTTTGAATATTAATTTAAAGAGTGTATACATATTTTTATATGAAATTTAATTGCGCATTTTTCTTCTTCAGATAAAAAAGATGTAACTTTTGCCCTTTTCAAAGAATAACTCGAAATCCCCGTTATACAAAATACCAAATTTCGTTGCATTTTTACCTTCTCACTTATAAGAGTGTAATTAATCCGCCAAATTTTCGATCTCTAATTGTTAACGGATTTTTACGTTTCAGCATTCACAGAGTCCGCAAATCATAAAATTTTGTCAGAGCTGTTTGTATATCTGTATGTATGTCTGTATGTATGACAACTAATTTTTGTAAAGTCAACTTAGAACCAATAATTACCCAAATGGAATCAAAGCCTAGCTCAATGTCTCTGTTTAACAAATGAAAAAAAATAATTTTGTTCATTTACATTATATTAAAAAACATACCCAGTTCTTATATGCAGTTAAATTTTGTCAACATCATTTTATTTCTAAAATACAATTGTCTGTACAACATATGTATCAAGCGTGAAGTGCAA
>JAABKJ010003085.1:12827-26579 GCA_011634705.1 Andricus grossulariae
AAATAACATCACCAGTGAAAAAATCTGTCCGATTAGTGGGCATATTCTCATCAAAAATTTTTTAATTTAATTCCTTTTTTATCTCGCGTGTGGGTTTTTAAAATTATTAAAAAATTTATCATATATATGTTCCAAAAACGACTTAGATATTTTTTTCTCCCTTTTCATACAGTTGGAAACAATAATTCTAATTGTATGATTTATGAGAAAGATGCGGAAATATAAGCTGAAGTGAAGGAATTTTCTTCTTCATTTTAAATTGAATAAAAATTTATTCTTCTTCATCTGAAGAACATAGAACATAACATATGGTCGTAGCGAAACGACCATATGTCGGAGCGCGAGGTTTACATGATTTTTAAAACAAATATCGAGCGTGAAGCGTGCGTGTCTTGATAAGAATGTGTTGCCTAGAGTCGATAGAACCTTAAGTAAATTAGTTTTTCTTTTTATGTAAAACTGACATAATTAAACCAAAAGCAGGTCGTAACAATAGCTAGCACACGAAGTGCAAAAACCTAGAGGAACCGAGCTTAAAGCGTCAGGCACAGCTGTCCGAGCGCGCGGAGCGAAGTGAACAAAGTATCGAGCGCGAAGCGCAAGCTAAATACCTAATTGAGTGCGAAGCGCGAGATGCAACAGGTGCGCGCCCAAGACGCGATCAAACTCGCGAGTAAAGGGATTTGACAATATCACAGTGTTTTATTTAATACAAAATATTTAGTTCATTTGTATTTTGTAAATATTTAATACAACAACGGTATGTAAATAAATGAAAAGATTTAAATGTTTGTATGATTGATCACGTTTCATCGAGATAAAAACCTACTTCCGTTTCGAAATTTGGATATATCCCTTCACCACAATGTCCGGTAGAATTTCAGAGAATTTTCAAGCGAACTAAACGTGTTTCCAGAAAAATGGCACTTACATGGTTCTGCCCTGTAGTCATTTGCAAATTTTTATTTTTGCATCTGCTTTAGGCAAAAGACGTGATGTTCTTTTAACTTTAATTTACAAAATCTCATTCCATTCCTTTAAAGTTTCTTTAAAATCATATTCGTTACATTTTTATGGAAATTATTTTACTTAGAAATAATAGGTACAATTATTTTTAGTCAATCATATTGTGAATAAATAATTCACTGAAGAATATTTAATAAAACATAATGAATAAAATTGCAAAGAACTTTTCAAGAAGTAGAATGAGCTTTTTTAAGTTTAAATTGAATGAAAATTGTATAACATTTGGCTAAAGCGAATTATGCTTTTAAATAATCATTACTCTCGAGCAGTTATATGAAAACTTTCAAATTGTCTGATAAATTATTTAGAATATTAGACATTTATCTTTATTAGTGCTTTTCGCTGGATTAAAAAAAAATATATTATTAACTTTTTACACAAAAAACTGGTATTTTAAAACAAAAATAAATATAGTCAATAGGATCTGCAATTTTTGAACAGTTTGAGGTAATATTAATGTTTTTGACGTTTTTTCTAGCGATTTTAACAGGAAATATCGGTGTAGGTTTCAAAGAAGATTTACAATTTCGGAACAATTTATACGTTATGGTAACGTTTTCCATCGGAATACGGTTATTTGAAACAAAAATGATTCAATTTCAAAGAATATTTACAATTTTGGAACAATTTAAGGTTATGTCAACGCTTTTTATCGGAAATCGGTTATTTTGAATAAAAAGCATTGAATTTCAAAGAATAGGACTTACAATTTGCAAAAAAATTTCCGCAAAAAATTGATATTTTTCATCAATTAAACCATAAGATTATTCAGATTTTTATAAATCTCCAGATTTATAGCAGACATAGATTATTTTAAATAAAAATTATTTGACTTAAGAATCAAACTTACAATTTTGAAAAAAATTGAAATTTTTTCCAACAAAATACAAAGGCTTGATTATCTATATATTTTATAAAAATATTATATGGTAATTATGAATTTCTTTGAGAATTTTGATGTCCGTTTTCGAAAAATCTTTACTGTACATCTGAAAACTTTAATCTGTGTTATTAAAGTTTACCGAACTGCCATGTACTATTTAACATGTCACACGTCACATATCATTACAATAATGCCAAACATTCACTTTTTGTTCCATATATCCTAATTTTACTCAAAAGTTTGGTAAATTTTTCTTACCAAATTTTCTCCTTGTAATGAATAGTTGTTGAAATTCATTGATTTTGCATGAAACATGAGACAAATTAATGTAAAATTAGGATTAAGTGGAACTCTCTTGTCTCTTTCAACTATTGTAAACCATTTTTTAATATAAGTATATAGTTAGAAAATGTCTAAATGAATAGGCTCAAATTTCTTTGCATAATTAACTGAAAATATCTTTCCAGTGACTTCTTGCTGATGATGAAATGAAAATGCGATGATGCATTTTCACGTAGCGCGTCGAGTTGAGGCATACTTACGCATAAAAAAACTGCGGGACCGTTTTAAAACTTTCTTAATTTGTTAATGGGAAGATTTTTTGTATAAATGTTTCGTTATAAAATGTATTTATACCTGTAGAAACAGCTTTCATGCTAGAGTTTTTCGTCGCTAAATATTCGCTTAACTCACAATTAGCTTGATTATATGAATGTAGCTTAAAGTGTCTACAATGCACCGCAATTTTCCTAATTTCGAAATATGAAATTTTTTACTAATTACAGAGCGTTTCCGACAAACATATCATCTTGGTGAGAAATAATGATATGAAGTTATTTTATGGCTGAAATTGTGCTGTTTTGTAACGTGACTGATGTACACTTAAAAAAATGAAATTAGATCAATATTTCGCGAAATTATCCTTCACAAATATTTCGGAACTTGATGAGAGTAGCCGCCGTATAAAAAGTGTTAGAAAAAAAGTTTCCATTTCAGAACAATAGGGACCTGAGAAGGAAGGTGATGCCGGTCCACCCGCAGGTTAACAGCTGGGAGGGAAGAAGGCTGGATTGTAACGCTCACTTTTCAGGGGCATTATGGCTCATAAGACGGTGATTGCGAATACAAGTTCCTGTAAGCCAAAGCCGTTAAACAAGAAAAAATTATAGGCCTTTAGGGAATTGTGCCGTAAATTTCAACCATATTCACAACTCGTGATGTACCAACATACGATTTTGTACTTTAAACAAAAATGTAATCCTGAATTTCTTGTTTCAGAATTGAGTTCACAGTCTGAACGTTGGCCTGATCGCGACAATCATCCTGTTGCTTCTCGCTCTGGACCTTCTTCTTCTTCTCCTGTCAGACATACTCTAGAGACGTCTCTTTCTCTTGCCACACCTAATTATTCTGTCAGGTCTCCACCACCTACCGAGCCACGTCTTTGTGCCATTTCCAGGTCTCCTCTTAGGCAAACTTTTCCAAGCGTACTTGGATATAGATTTGAAGACCTTGCATCTATTCGACTAAGTCCCCACAACAATCCGAATCGGATATTCGAACTTCGAAGATATGTTTTTCCTCCTGATAAACCAATTGGATTGAAAAGCAGAAAAAATGTTGTTTCGCCAATGCGAACCGAAGAAAAAATTGTATTGTCAACGCTGATGGGTGACGTCTGTGCAGTATTAGAAAAATTAGGCAGAAACACGATTATTCGTCCAATATATAAACGTGGTTTTGCGATGACAAAACGGGCGAAAATAAACATGAATAGCGGCGCAGTTGAAGCATTGACCGCAGAAGAAATTTCGGAATGTCCAATAGTATCCAATTTAGAAACAATCACGAAGAGTTATACTGTATTCGGTTCGTTGACTTTTTTAAGTATAAAACAATTTACTTTACAATGCGTGAATCTCTAATCTTTTAAATTACAAATCTTTCATTTGAAACGTACATTTTTAATTTGAAAATTTTTTAAATTCAGGTTGGAAAACTCACGATGTAATTTTTGTTGGTTTTGTCACTTGAATTTTGTTTTATTGTCGCTTGATACTCTTTTGTTTTAATTCAAACAATGTTGACATTTCACGTAAATTATTATTTAAGGAGTTAGTTTTAATTCATAAATGGCTATCAATTCTAGAAATATACAAATTGAATACACATTTGTTTGGAAAAAAGCATGCCTATCTTGAGTTCTCAAATCTTTTTATTTTTTCTATCTAAAACTTGTAGAAAACCAGAAAGTTTTTCACGATTTGTGTGTAAAATTAGCATTCTAACCTCTAAATGTTATCTGCTAACTGTTTCCTCCACAGTCAAATTGAAAATGAAAGATTCTGAATATCGTGGGGAAATCACCTAACGTGTATCTCTCCCCCAGACTTTCGCGATGGGTGGGAGACTATTGTACGTAATTTTCTTTTATTGATAAAATTTATTTCTGAAAGATTCCAAAAACTGTGGATCAAAGAGAAAATTTTAATTGTAAATAATTTTTTGGTATTGGGTAACAGTTAAAAAACTGTTCCATACCTACGTTAACATATCTGGGAAGATTTAAAATGAGTTAGGTTTTACTTTTTGTAAAATTAATTTTAGGATTTGAAGATATCAAAATATGTCGAAAAAAAAACAGGACGACTTTGGGATACTTTGTTCAATGATGCATAAATGAAAGATTTGTGAAGATTCAGACAAAAATTTCTAATCTTTTTGAGAGTTCTGAAAAATATCAAGAAAAAGAAAGTTTTCTTGAGGTAGCTGTCGTGCCAAAAATCCGGTCCCTGGATGAATAGTTTCCGGAAATTGTTCAAATCAAAATGATATCATCAGTCCCGGTTGGTGAAAAAAATTATTTTCTCTTGAGAAAGTTCAAAACTTACGACGAATAATTATTTAAAAAACATTTTTTTCAAACGAATTTTTTCTTACTGTCTCTTCTTACAATTTTTTTATTATTCAACTTTATCAAATCATAGTTTAAATGTTCACGAAAAACATTCCCTGCAAACTTTAATGTTTCCATTTTTTGAAATGAGTGCATAATCTTTCAATCTTTTTTGTTTTTCTGCAAAAACGGTAGAAGCTAAAACCTTTTTGTCGATGAGAAAAAAAAGCAGAACCTGATTTCCTGTAAAAATATATACTTTACGAAAATGCAATTTGTTTTAAAAGTAGAACTTCATTTACAACTCGTTACGTACCAACATACGATTATGTACTTAAAAAAAATGATGCTGTATTTTTCATTTCAGAACATTCTACAGACATAATTCTTTCTCTTGCCACGCCTCATTCTTCTGCCAGGTCTCCACCACCTGCTGAACCATCTCTTCGTGCCAGGTCCAGATCTCCTATCAGGCAAACTTTTTCGAGTGTACTTGGCTATAGAATAGAAGATCTTGAATTTATTCGACTCAGTCCCTACGAAAATCCGAATCGGATATTCGAACTTCGAATATATGTTTTCCCCCCCGATAAACCAATTGGAATCAGAAACAGAAATCATATCCTCAATCCTATGCCAACCGAAGAAAAAATTGTATTATCAACATTCCAGGGCGACGTTTATGCATTTTTGGAAAAAACATCGAAGAAAAAGACGATCCTTCGTGCACTATATACGAGTAAACCTGTTTTTGCGCTTTCAAAACGGGCGAAAATAAACATGAATAGCGGCATGGTTGAAGAAATGACCGCAGAAGAAATCGCGGAATGTCCAATATCCTCCAAAGAAGTAATCAAAAAGACATATAAAGTATATCATGTGTAAACCAAAATTCTTGAGACCGTTAATAAATTTATAAAGTTCCTGCTCGGTCTTTATGTTGACCCCGTGTTCATGCGTAGCCATTTTGAAATTAAAGATGAGACATTGATAACGTTCTTACGCCGTTCTTGGCGCCGCACGGTGGTAGAAGCTCTACAATTGAGCCCACTCAATTTCAATTCTGTCTATTACAAAAAAAAAAACAAGTTTCAAATATTTAGCAATATTTAACTGTTCAGAATAAGCAATTTTAAATCAAATATTCAACACAGAATAATTTTAAGCTGAATTGATTGACACAGAAAGCCTTAAATCGTTTAAATTTCACACTTTTAAATTCACATTTTTAACGCTATGATTTTGATTGATTCGTTTGAAAAAATGCAATTTTCAATTAAAGGTTTTAATTTTGAATGTATAAATAACAAAAGAAAACCTATTAATTTGAAACGTCTTTAAATTAAAATAATTTAACTTGTGATTTAAAAAATGTAACATTGAAAAAACATTTATTTGTTTGATATTTAACTTTTCGAACTGAGTATTGCTTAAAGTGATAAAATTTTTAAAATTTACAAATGCATTGACTTATCCTTCATTTTAGAGTACCGAATATGATAGCGCAGCGCAGATTTATATTTTCAACCAGGCATGTTTAAACTGTTCAATTTATGAAAGAGAAAAATTTAAAATGTTGTAGGTTAGTGACCGGGAAAAGCTTTGGAATTTTTTTTTTTTGATTTAGACGACCACCATTCTGTTGTTAAAACTGTTTCGGCTTCCACGAATACATTGTCATCACTTGCTTGGCGCTTCGCGCTCGATTGAAGTGTGAATAAAAATGGGGCATTTTCTATATTATGTTGGATTCTATTATATTGAATGTATGTTTTAATAATTCTTGTGCTTCAACGCGATTGTGCTTGTTCAAATATCGCAAAATAAAGTTAAATCCCTCTCATATATATTTTCCTATTAATTTTGCATTTAATCTCCTAAAATTATGTTGTCACACATGTTAAGTAATTAACATTTTTCATTCGATATTATTTGCTTATTGTATAATAATAATTTACGTTTTATATTTATAATCAGGAAAACAAGTATGTTTAGCTGATATTAGGGAAATTTTGTCAGGATATATAGGGAAATATATTTTTCCGCGTTCCACACTATTAATGAATTACCTTTGTATGAAAATATTGAAATGAAATTCAAAGTTTTCTATACTATAAATTATCTTTCTTAATTTTTGTAAAAAGAACAAATTTCAGTGAACTATTCTTGGATAATATCCCCTCCTTTATTCTACTTTTTACGGGGAAAAATATTACTCGTAATTTTTTAATTACTAATAACAGTATAATACATATCATTGAACAAGTATCTGTGGCGTTGTTTTGCAGCAAATTATTAAAGAAACATCATAGTAGAATAAAATTCTTTAAATAAGAAGAAATTACTTCAGGGACGTGTTTTGTGTACATATTTGAATATTGTAGAGTACAGACAACCGTGAACTTACAAGTACATGGATAAACCCTAATGACGCCCCTGACAAAAAAGAGCGTGAATTTCTGTAAAATGTTTAGTATTATCTAGACGGTTGCGCCGCCGCGCTATGTTGCCGGCCAAATTGCTTTAAAACCGCGCCGCCGCCGATTTAAATGCGGCCCGGCGGCGTATTCGCGCCGACTTAATCTTAAATATATTTACATGGTACACGATCTCTTTCCGTAGGGTGATCTGGTGGATTTAGATTGGTTGCAGAAATTCCTGCGACCAATTTGGAGCCACCTGTGAAATCTAATTCCGGTGTTGACCATAGTAAGCGAAAGCATGAGAATCGCAAATGTAATTCACATTTTTATATTTTCCAAGCTGTATGTCAAAAAAAAAAAACTAAACTCGACCGTCACGCCGCCGCCAAGAAGCGAAGAAGGCGGCGCGCCGTCACGCCGCATGTTGCTGATTAAAATTGCACAAATCGCCGCCACCGTTCAAAATTCTGTCGGCACAACCCTCTTGTAATATCCCATTATTGTGAACTGAGAGAAAATACTAATTTCACTCACAAAAAACTATGGAGAAATTACTAACATTACAATAATTTGATGATCATGAAAAATATTGGCCAATATTGTATTATGTTTTTACATTTTATGCGTGGTCAGTTATGTATGTCAGAATGTTATTCACCTTCTCCATACAAAATAATAAAAATGAATGAAATTGTGCGTGAGTATTATGAAGAATTTACACTGTATTCTGTACGGAATAGAAAATATATTGAGAGAAAATTCAATGAATAAGGCCATTCATGAAATATTCAAAGATGTTGTCAACAATTTTGGTTGAAATGAATACGTTACTTCCTTCTTCCCTTCCGTTATCCCACTAGTCCTTACATGGCCCTATCTAAGAATCATCACCAACAGAGGAAGAGAGAAGATAATCCGATTCAACGGTACCTGTCCGATTTCACTGATTACATCACCAACCTCTGGCCTTCTCTCTGGCTCAGTTTGCTATTAACCGAAGTTTTAGACAAAGACGATTGCAACGTACCCAACTGGAAAGTAAGTTAATACTATTATGTAAGCCTAAATCTTTTTTTTCATTACTCGATATTCAACAATTCTGTGTTTTTCTTATCCTGATTTCGAAAAAATCTGAATGCTCATAAGACATTAGAAAAGGTCATTGAATTAATATTATTAGAGTCAGGACAAGAGGACCGCATAATCCATAATTCCCTTATGCTCTGGATGAACTGGTCACAATGAAGTAGAAAACTTTGTGCAACACGGAGAACCATGTTCCACTTTCTTCTGCCAAATATGTAATTAACATTTTGAATCATTCGAAGCAGAAGAAGAAGAAAAAGAAGCAGAAGCAGCAACTCAGGACGAAAAGAAAAATATTATTGTTCGTAATGAATATGAGTCATTTAGTCTTAACATTATACTTCCATTTAAACGGAAGTTGTTTTTTGACTAAAGTAAGAACAGTCACCTTTTCTAACCAGCTGCCAAATATTGATGAAAGTTTATTAATAAACCTATATATACATTACATTAAAATGTTTTCTCTTTACTTAGCCTCACCTTATTGTAAAATGCTCTCTAAATTGCACATGAATTTCATATTCAGGAGAATGTTTTTATCTTTGCTCTGATGAGAAGCTACGACCATTAATATTACGCAAGAGTTGGGTGGTATAAGTTTATGGTGATTAGTATTTTAGAAGGTATCCAGAGGCTGTTAGAGATAAGACCCTGGTCAACGATTACTGATAACGTTGGTGACGTCACCGGAACCGGTCTATCCATTGTGTTATACATACAATTACTGCTCTACACTTCCATTGTTTCCATGCAGGGAAATCCTCATAATTTACCCCTCCTTCACCCGAAAGTGCGTGACCTAATTTGTGTATGACGCCTATAGAATTTTTGAAGAAGTTTCAAGTTATTTCAAAGAATTTCTAATGATTTCACGGGATTTTGAAGTAATTCGACGGATTTAAAATGATTTCATATACATTAATAATATTGAAAAGGATTGCTTATTAGTCTAATATTTCAAACAAAATTAAAAATATTTCCATGTAATTACAGAAATAGAAATAATTATATCACATAATGACAGTAGACCAGCTACTGGACACTACCGATATACGATAATGATTCGTGTTCGTGCTAAGATTCGACCAGCCAGTCCCAATAAATCAAATAATTAGTGACCATCCCTACATTTTTTAGAATTCAATCAAATGTTGTGAATTTTCGGAATTCTTCTGAGGGCATGAAATTCTTTTTACCTTTCTCCAAATTCCTCAACTTTACTCGACGGTGAACTACTACTGAATTAGGATGCACTCGTTTTTTCTAACTCTGCAAAATTCTGTAGAAGTTTTTGAATTCCATTAAATTCTTTTCAATTCTCCTCAAGTCTTCAGAATTCACGTTGAATTATTGTAAATACCTTCAACTGTTTTGAATTCTGCAGAATTTTTTCGATTTCTTAGGCTGCATATGTAATCTCTTAAATTTTTTCAAAGATTTCAAAGAATTCTCTTGAAATATCCAGGATATAACTGGATTTGTTTTTAATTTGGTGAATTCTTTTGGTATTATGAAATTCTTCTCAACTATTTCCAAATTTGTTAACACTGGTCGACGGCTGAACTACTACTACTGAATAATTCAGGATGAAATTTGATTTATTTTACATTCTCTGATGTTTTCTAAGAACATGAAACGCTTATCAACTAGTGTTAAATTCATCAACTTCGGTCGACGGTGAACTACTACTGAATGAAGATGTACTCGTTTTATTAATTATGCAGAATTCTGTAGAACTCTCTGAATTGAATTAAAATGTTTTGAAATTTTTAAAACTTTTTTGAATGTTTCTAAGACCTTTAGAATTTGTTTAAAAGGTTTTGTAAATTCCTTCACGTCTTCTGAATTCTGCAGAATTCTCTTGATTGCTTAGAATGCTGTCGATTTAAAAAGCAGGTGCATCTTAATTCAGCAGTAGGTCACTGTCGACAAAAGTTGATGTATTTCGAAAGAGTTGAAAAAAGTTCCATGTTCACGGAAGAATTCAGAAAAATAGAAATAAATGGAATTGTATACTAAAAATTTCAAGAGAATTCTAAGACCTTTGCAAGAATTCAAAGGATTGCCAATGAGTTCTGAGAAATCCACAGGATTCTGTAGAATTAGCAAGAAAAACGTGTATATCATAATCCAATATCAGTTCAGCCGTCGACCAGTGTTGATAAATTTAGAAATAGTTGAAGAGAATTCCATGTTTCCAGAAGAATTCTAAAAATTAAAAATTAATTAGTTTTCATCCTGAATTATTCAAGAGAATTCAATAATCTTCAAAAAGGGGGTTTAATCATTGAGATTTCCGGTATATTATTGGATAATTTAAAATTCAATTGAAATATACACATATTAAAATTTTTCGAAGTCTGTGGAAATCTGTTAATATCCATTCAGATTTGTGAAGTCCACCAAAATCTTTGAAATAATTAGAGGTCCTATGATTCGTAATGTTGCTCAATCTTCTCTCATTGAGTTACTGAAATCCGTAGAAATCACTTGCAATAAAATGCGATTCATTTTGTAAAGTATAAATCATTTGAAGGTCCTTGAATATCATTCAAATTAAACTTATTCATTGAAGTGGTCTTTGAAAAAAAACCGTTTGAATCTCTAGAAATCTCTGAAATCCCTGGAAGTCCTTGAAGACGAAAAAAATCCTTGAAATCTTTTGAAATTCCTTAAACTACCTTAAAATCATTGCTCATCAGTTTCGACCTCTTATTGCAGATATGTAAATAAGTTTTCGGTGTCAAAGATCCAAGTAATAAAAACATGTAGAATTCAGCTAAAAAGTGGCTACGTACGTTTCGGACTCTGTGTGGTCCCTTTTCAAACCTGTGGCAAATAATAATTTATTGAAAAATATCTGATTTATCCTCAGGGGATGGAAAAAAGTTAAAATAAGATTGAGTAGGTCTGAAAATGACCTTAATATTTCTTTGTCTTGAAATATTAGCTATTCTTTCCGTAATACCAGATATATATGGAATAACAGTTAAGGTTTTGGAAAGTGGTTAGTCTATTTTATTACCTAAATTATAAATGCTGTCAATTCTAATTTTGATTGATCTATTAATTAAGTTTAGTGGGTAGACGTTGTTAATTAAAGTTTGTTGTAATAGTTGGATGGTTTGTTTTCTAAATTATAGAGAAGATAACTTAATGGCTACCAGACCCAGTTTTTTTGTGATACCAGTTTGTTATAAGGGTGTCATTGTTAGTTCTTGTAATCGAGATGTCAAAAAAATTTATTGTAAATTTGACTTCTTTTTTGAACGTAAATTCAAGATTAGAATCGTAGCTATTGAAAGTATCTAGAACTTCTTGTAGTTTATGTTCAGGAATGATCATGAAAATATCATCAATATACTTTCTGTACAAAACTATTTTTACAAAAGTAAGTCAAAGTATATTTGTTATTTATATGACTATTGTGAACTTTTTAAATAATTTTTCGACGAATAATTATTTGCTACAGGCTTAAAAAGGGACCACACAGAGTCCGAAACGTACCTAGCCACTTTTTTTACTAAATTCTACATGTTTTTATTACTTGGACCCTTGACACCGAAAACTTATTTACATATTTACAATAAGAGGTCGAAACTGGTGAGACATGTTTTACTACCAAAACGGAAACCCTTCACACCAGGCAAAAGGTTTGTTTTTTTCAATGGATCAGATTCCATTTTGGAATGCATCTTCTGGGATTTGTATAAAAATTTTCTTGTTTATTATTAAGGTTAGCTCTTTTACGCAATCAAAGAAATTTTTTAATCAGATTTTATGCTGTTTTAAAAGCGTAATTACAATAACCTTTTTTCAAAACATAAGAAACATTTAACACATAAATTCTATACTCTACGATAAAAGAGAATTTTCGAACAGAAAATAGATTTAAAAATTCCAAACACTTGGTTTAAGCATTCAAAGTAATACAACAATTCCTGAAGATTTTGTTAAAATCGTATCATTAGGCCAGGTTTCTCTTTAAAATCTTTCAACAAAAAACATTTTCCTTCACAAGATTTGTATACCCTCAACTGAATTTAGAATTTGGAATTTTCCCCTTGATGTACGAAATGAACTAATTGTCCAATGCTCTTAAACTATTCTTAATTTTCCTAATTCACCTGTTCTAAGTAAACAAAAATTTCAAGATAACTTCGATTTTTCTCCAGCAATACAGTTTGTTGAAGATAACCCTAATATAATTTTCCTCAAAGCAGATAAAGGTGATGTAACTGTTGCAATTGATAGATCACAATATAATAAACAAATTTTAGATTCATTATCAGACGAAGCTAAATTTTAAGAAATTAAATTCAAATATACTTCCACCACAGAAAAAATCTAATGAAATTATCATCAATAGATGGGACCATAATGCTTATATATCATCAATTGAAGCTAAACAGTTAAAAGCAAATTCTACTTTAATCCCTAGAACATATGGACTTCCCAAAATACATACAGAGGGAAACCCTTCAAGGTTAATAGTTTCTGCCATAAACAGTCCGACTGCCGAATTAGCTAAATTTCTTTCAGATCATTTACGATTTATGACAGGTAAATCAGAGTATCATGTTAAAGATAGCTGGGATTTTTTCAATTCTCTTAACAACTTTAAAATGCCAAAACATCACATTCTGGTTTTCTGTGGATGTTGTTAACTTATTTTCTAATATGCCTATTAATTTAGCTTTGAAAAGTATCAAAGATAAATGGGATGTGATTGCTTCTGAAACTCTAATTTCTCAAGATGAATTTTTAAATGCAACAGAATTTTGGCTCAGATCAACTTGTTTTCAAATTCACTAATAAAAATTACAAACGAATGAACCGATTAGCTACGGGTTGTTTTTCATTAACAGCAATAGCTAATGTTGTAACGGAAACACTTTAATTATATTTTTTATCTTCACTCAGTTCACACATGCCTTTTTATAAAAGGTATGTTGGCAATATTTTCATGATCATTCCTAAACATAAACTACAAGAAGCTCTAGATATTTTCAATAGCTTGAAAATGAACCACACAGAGTCCGAAACGTATGTAGCCATTTTTTAACTGAATTCTACATGTTTTTATTACTTGGACCTCTGACACAGAAAACTTATTGATATATTTACCTTAAAACCCCTTGGCATGTTTCGAAATTCCTTCAAATTCATCAAAGTATTTTCAATCCCTTGAAAACCGATAAAATCTTTTTAAATTAGTTGAAACGTTTATAAATTTCATGAAATCCTTTCAAAAGACCTAATAGCCTTTAAAAGTTCCTAGTATATTTGGAAATCTTTCAACTCACAAGCAATTTTTGTTAACTGACGAAATCGCTCAAATCCAATCGAAATGATCTGAAATTTTAATTAAATTTTATTCAGAAAAAAGATCTTCTCCTTTCACTCCGCTGGGATTCGAACACCAGGTCAACTGATTT
>JAABKJ010003086.1:0-26578 GCA_011634705.1 Andricus grossulariae
CAGGCCTCCTTCTCATGAAGTACTTGGACGTGCACTCACACAACTTGGGTATATTCGGCTTATTCCCCAGGCAAATCCGAACCGGCGATTGGAATTTCGAAGATACGTTATTCCTGCCAATAAACCAATTCGACTTAAATTAGCAAATAATAATTATGTGCCCGTTCCAACCCGAGAATATATTGTATTATCAACATCCAATGGTGACGTTTTTGCAATACTGGAATATACTGGGATTCTTCGTGGATTATATATGATAGATAGAAAGCATTCGAGAATAAAAATAAACATGATAAGCGGTGCAGTTGACAATATGACCGAAATTGAAAAGAAGGAATGTCATGTAGGCAAAAGTTACCCAATCTTCCCACGTTGGTTCGAAGAAGATGTTTCAAATGAAGATTCTCTACAGTGTGTGTATTTATAATTCCATAGAAAAAATCTAAACTAAACTTTAATATTCTTTATATCCGTAGTCAGATCAAAGTTAAATCTAAAGACGAAAATGTCAATGTATCATGGTTATCAAGGCTTCTTTTCTTTTATATTTTGCTAATCCTCATAAGGTGATTCAAATTTTTTTCTTCGAATATTCAAAATACGGAGAGGTGAAGGATTTTGAGTTTGCAGACCCGAGTTGTTTTAAAGAACCGTATGGCCCACACCGCTAGCAGAATTTGAATTAATTTTTCAGCTGTAGCTTATAACTTATAGGGATTTTTGTGCAATTAAAAAACAAACAAAAACATTCAAAGGAACCTACAAAAGTTAATTGCTAATTTCTTAGCCAATTTTGCGCTCAAAGAAATATTTTTCATTTTTTCAAATATAATTATTTCCATTGCTTACGATTTTCTGGGTTGACAGCGAAATTGAAGGACACTTTTCAACTTTCAGAGATATTAATTTTTTATTCAATTTACAACTCATATGTGGAAGGGATTCAAGAGTTTTTATTGTTTGAAATTTCATCTCGATTTGAATAATGAACTGAATTATAATATCAAATAAAATTGGAACTTCATTGTCGATTATTCGTTTCCAAAGTGACGTTTTGACGATAAACTTACTTTCTTTTATCGACAATCTGTAGTAGATCATGAAAAGGTGTCAATCAGAATAATTTGTTAATTTTATAAGCAAACAACTGGAAAATGTTGACCATATAATTTAAGGAATATTAATAACGAATTTTATATTTGTGATCAGCACATTTTTATTGTTTTCAAATAAGGCAAAAAAGTCGCCCGATAAAATTCGATTGCTTTAAATTTGCAATTCAATGTTTTTTATTTCATAAAGAATTTTATTTTTGAGAAAAATTTCCAAGTTGAAAAATTATTTAATTCAAAAGTGATGATTCTCTGCAGTCGGTGTACCGTTAATTCAATTTGAAAATATCTAAAATAAAAATAATATTTTATGTAATCTAAAGTTAGATCAAAATGTATGTAAATGGTAATGACGTTACAAAGCCAGTGTATTATGGTTCCTAAGGCTTCTCTCATTCCGTGTTTAGAAAAAAATTAGAAAAAGAAGTACTAGTACAAACTGTTTATAAATCAAAGTTCTGTCATCCTTTTCTGAGTGTTCAAAAGTGTGATTTTTAATTTTCTGGCATTATTGACGAAGCTAATGAATATTAAGTGTGATATTTTTTGTGAAAAACAACGTGTCATTATTTAAAAAATTAGTATCCCCTACTCTGATTCTCAACAACGCAGTGTAACTTCAAACTGATACCAAAAAATTATGATATCAGCTCAAGGCCGACTACAAAAGTAAACTAGAATACGCACCATTTCAAATCTTACGTGCTGCAGTCGGATATTGCCCTTCACCCTTTCTGAAATAAATATATGTTTTTTGCTCAGATATTGCACAGTATTGCTCGAGTTCTAAAAGGTACCAACTTTTATATGAGCCGCAACTTTATCGAACTCCCAGTTATTTCTGAGAGGGCCTTAAAATAAGCGTAGCATTTTTTTCAATCAGTGAGTACGAAAGCGTCGAGTTTTGATGAAATCGGCAATACTCAATTTTCCCATAAATCGAGTACCTTCTTGTTAAGATGAAACTGTAATATTTATTATACAATGATATTAATAAAAAATGTAATGTGATAGAAATATCTCATAAGGAAAATTTTGAAACGTGTAACGTCGTTATCTCACCTATAAGTAAAATAACGACTGCTTATATCTATGTTTACTATCATGAAGCACTAGAATATTCAGTATACCAAATTATATTATATTATAACTAAATTATTTATTGAAAAATTAATCATTTTCTCCTCCACTCTATAATATTATAATAATGTAAACATAATAGAATATAATACTTCCATTCCATATCTCATTACATATCCATCACCTATGACCTTGTGAAGCCTGCAAAGACGAATTTATCAGAAAATATTTCATGGGAAATTTAGATTTGGAGGCAATTAAAAAATAACGAACAAATCAAAAATTGCTTATAATTGTCTGCGTCGACAAAAAAAAATCAAAGGGCACTCAGGGGTGTGTGCAAGCAAAAAATAAAATTGAGTGATATTATTTGTTAGACAAAACTTATAATGTTCAATATAATTATAATATGACTATTAATTATTTGTTTTCACAGTATTATTTTGACGATAAAATTACTTGATTTTATGGAAAAATATGTAATAGATCATGAAATGGTGCATTTGATAGTATTTGTTAATTTTATGATCAAACAACTAGAAACTACTAACAAAAAAATTCAGAAAAGATTAAGAAGAAACCAACCTCTCTCTGCCTATAGATGTACACTACGTTGGTCCGAAAAACGTTTTTTAAACTAGAGTGCCTGACACCCCATCTCCCCTAAAAAAAACAAGTTTCCATTTCACACGTGCCACTAGGCACTTCAAAATCCCCTATATTTAACATGGGGAAATTTTGGATTTTTGACAAATTGAAGAGGTAATTCAAGATTTGATCGAAAGTTGCCAAATTCTTCAGAGATTAAAGAGGAGTGTCTACTGAAGTGCTTCTTACAAAAACATTCCCTGAGTTTTGCCATTTTTTACAAAATCCCCGACATTTCCTGACTAGCTCAATTACCTGACTTTTCCCTGATATCCCGCTTTTCACTGATCAGCAGTCACCCCCTAAACAGTATTAATAAATAAGCAGTCCATTAAAAAAAGTGTAAATTATATAAAAAATGCAATTCGTGGGCTTGTTGAAGTAAGTATTTTAAAGAGTACTCAAACGAGTAAAGATAGTGTCGAGTGGAATAAACTTAAAGTATAAAGAAGAGTTCAGGTTTCACCATATAGATTCAATTATAATAATGCAAGTGCACTGAATATTTTTAGACAATGGGTTTGAGGAGTTTGATTCTAAAAATTAGGCAAATTGATGTTCAGGGGCAAACCTCTGGGAGTATAAGGGCAGAGCGCAGGTTTGAAGTTTACTTTACTGTTTAGACACAAATATATTATCTTTATAACCACTATCACTAGATTCATGTCCCGAACTCATTTCAACTTTACCATTCAATATTTATTCGTCGGAAGAACGTGGTAACACCTACAAGTAAGTATTTATATTCTGCCGTAAGTTTTGTGCTTTAAAATGTAGAGCTATATATCGTGATCCATGCGAACATGCATGCAAACGTGCACGAATTCCATCAGTATTGTCTAAATATAAATGCTCTTCTTTTAGTGAATATCATCCATGTGCGAAGAACAAAATGTATATAAATGGTAATTATATTACATTGTCCATTAAAGTTTAGACAGCCCTTCATGAATTTTCAAAGTGTAATTTTAGTCAATAACTTTGAACTTTAAGCCTCCTAATAGTCCTAATCCACCTATGTCGTGCCCGAGAAATATCTCCAAAAATGAAAAATAGCAGTTTTATGTACAATTCAGTCTACAGACGGAGTTGTTCTTATTTTTTAGACATTAAATATTTTTATTAGTGAAGGTATAAATTTTCTGGCATTCTTTACCAAATTTTAAATTGTGGAAACAATAATTCTTGTTTGAACAAAACATTTGTTGCACTAAATCGCGAAAACCTATCATTTTCGGGAATCAATTACACAATTAACAAATCTTGTGAGTAATATTTGTTTGCTTAAGATATTTAGCAATTATGTAAGCAAATTCAATTTATTCGAACAATTTTTATGCGCTATCAATAGTAAGAACGTGTTATTTTGTGGAATTATTGACGCAGTTAATAAATGCTCAGAGTGAAATTTTTTTTGGAAAGACAATTTCCAGTTTTCTGAAAAAATAATATCACTTGCTCGTTACTCTAAAAAGAATGTAGATAATTATAGTTTTTTCGAATCTCTCAAACTGTGTCGCTTATTAATCAGTATTTTCTTATCTCAGCAAAATCGATATGAAAAATAACTAACTATGATAAGAAGAGTTTGAAACAAAGTATATAAATTTACAATAAAACTGTTAAATTGTTAAGTAAATATGATTAATTTTTAATTGATCAGGTGGATCTTCAATTATTAAAATTATTGATTTTTTTATTTTTTTTTTGTTAGAATGTTTGATTATATTCGGGAAATAGATATACAAGATAAAGCACACATATTTTATCATGTTATTGTGTGTTCTTTATCTCACATTTATTTTTCTTTCTAGTTTTAGATGATGTAAAAACCTTCAAAGGTTGTCGTGTTGACAGAAAACAACGACAGAGAGAAACCGAAATGAAAACCAATACTTCTCAATCAATGAGTCCAAAAACGTTGAACTTTGATTAAATCGGCGATACCGAATTTTCACACAGAACCAATACTTTCCATTCTAGATAAGAATGTCGTAATTATAATGATCATATAATAACAAGAAAAATGTGAAATGATATCATTATCTGCGAAGGAAAATCTTGACACTAAGAACGCCGGTATTTCACATTCACGTGAGATAACGGTTCCTTATATATACAATTGTACTTTGATGATGCAATGGAATATTCCTTAGATACAGTTGTTAACCAAATTATATACTGAAGCAATAATCAGTTTTTCTTCTACTTTGAGAAAATGAGCATGGCCTGTACTTTTGTTTTCACTTTGGCAACCATCTTTATTTCTATTGGTGAATATAATAATTTAATATTATACATCTATAATTTTTATTATATTTTATGTAATACATGCATAAACATGGCTATTTTTCAGGCCTCCGAAGGCAGCCCAAAGTCCCCCTCTTCATCTTATATTCATGTAATAGCTATTTGTATTTCTGTTTTAACGGTATAATTTTTTTTGTGACCTATTTTTGAATAGGATAACTTTATGCCGTTATTTTCAATGCAAAGCAAACGATTCTGGGATCCCACTAGTGGTCTCATTTTAGTACCACTTGAGGGTTTTTTTTTCTGAGTCTTACCGTAATACCTGAAACTAGCCTTGAAATAATACATTGTTTGCACATTGTATGGCGTCCAAAATTATGATGTCATAGATATACGTGGCCATTACATACCTACGATCTTGAAAACCTTCACTTAAGGTTCCTGGGACCCGCACTGATAACATACACTCATCAATACTGTCCCTCTGATTCCCTTGGTGCATAATATACTATTAGGCTTACCACGAAGAACTTACTTTCTAACACAATAATAATTTTTTTAACCAATTAGCTTCATTTTCATCCTACAAAGGGGATTTTATTCGGAGAAAGTTGAATTATTAACCTAAAAAGGTGAATTTACAATAACGAGAAGAAAATAGTTTGATTTTCGAACAAAATAAACTACTTTTTAACAATAATAATTAATGAATGACCCAGATAAAGAAGTTTCGAAAAATTTCAAAAATCATTTTCGAAAAATATAATAAAAATTGTTTAACTTTCAATAAGTTAGCTAACACATTTTCGGTCAGTTCTTCTCATCAGTCACTTGACTTAGTCCGTGACTATGATAGAAAACAGAGTTCTTTTTAACCAGAAAACAAATTTGAAAAAAAAAAATAATAGTTGTATTTACGAACTCGACTTCTACAAAAAATATATGTTCATTTAACAAACAAAATGCACGGTGGGCAGTTACCATATTTAAGAATTATTTTGCATAATTTTGATTGAATCATCAAAAAGAAGCTTTCTGCAAAGAAACATTGAATTCAGCCAAAGATATTAGACATTAATCTGCTGATAAAAAAAAGTAATCTTCTATTTCTTCTTGCAGAATACAGTTTCCAATTCGACAGGAATCTTAATAGCGAACGTACACCTGGTTCTTCTTCTTTAGACAGACAACATGCATCTGATCGGACATCTTCTCAGGAGCCTGCTCTTCGTGCCAGGTCCAGCTCTTCTCCGGACAGACCTCCTTCTGATGGAGTACTTGGATTTGCAATAGGACAACTTGGATATCTTCGGCTTATTCCTCGCAAAAATCAAAATCAGCGATTTGAATTTCGAAGATACGTTTTTCCTACCGATAAACCAATTCGAATGCGAATAGATCATATTAGCTATGTGTTTGGGGCAACCCGAGAATATATTGTATTATCAGCATCCAATGGTGACGTTTTTGCAATATTAGATCATAGTGGGACTCTTCGTGGAATATTCAGGACACAGAGACATAATCCGAGAGTAAAAGTAAATATGATAAGCGGCGCAGTTGATAATTTGACCCCAGATGAAATTAGGGATTGTCCAATAGGCAAAAATCACCCCATCTTCCCAAACATTTTCATTGAAGCTTTCGCAAATGAAAATTCACTACAGTCCGAATCGAATCCCAAGGGCGAACGTAATCCTGGTTCTTTTTCTGCCAGACAACATTCACCTGACCGGACTTCTCCTCAGGAGCCTGTTTTTCGCGCCAGGTCCATGTCTCCTCCAGGCAGACCTCCTTCTCATAAAGTACTTGGATATGCACTTACACAACTTGGGTATATTCGACTTATTCCTCTGTCAAATCAGAATCGGCGATTCGAATTTCGAAGATACGTGATCCCTGCCGATAAACTAATTCGAATTAAATCAGTACATAATATCTATGTGCCGGTTCCAACCCAAGAGCACATTGTATTATCAACATCTAATGGTGACGTTTTTGCAATACTGGACTATACTGGGATTCTTCGTGGGATATATAAGAAGGATAGAAATCATTCTAGAATAAAAATAAACATGATAACCGGAGCAACTGACAAAATGACCGAAATTGAAAAGAGGGAATGTCATGTCGGCAAAAGTTACCCAATCTTCCCACGTTGGTTTAGTGAAGTCGTTTCAAATGAAGATTCTCTAGTGAATGTATATCATTAATTCAATAGAAAGTAGATAAACTAAAATATGATATTCTTTGTAATCCGTTGCCTGATCAAAATTAAATTGAAAGATTTAATTGCCAATGTAATATTCTTATCAAGGCAACCTTCCTTCTATCTTTTGCTAATCCCCAAAAGGTCATTCAAATTTGTGTAAAGCGAATCTTACGTGCCCGTTTCCATCTTATAGTCATGTCATAGCCATTTCTTTTTTTACGGTATCTTTTTTTTCGTGTCCTATTGTTGAATAGTATAACTGTATGCTGTTATTTTTAATTTAAGAAAAACAATTCTAGGAAACCGTCAGCGATCTCATTTTAGTACCACCTGAGACTCTTTTTCTAATTCTAATCTGTTGGATCTTGCGCTTCGCGCTCGATAACGTATTTACCTCGAGCTACATGTTCGGCCATTGCACATCCCTCACATTTTCGCATAAGACTTGTATCTTGTCTCCTTATGTCCAAAAATTATATTTGTTCATTTGTAATATAATTTTGCGTTATTAAAACTAAAACTACGCTTTTTATCAAAACACAATTAATAACAATTTTTAGCATTTTTTTCTGAAGAACTTTTGCCTATTTATTTTTTCTGTAGCTTGTGTCGTTCTTCAAAAAAAATTGAAATTTTTTTATTTTAATGTCGTTTTTTACGAATGAAACAAAAACTACCAGTCAAATAAAAAAGTGATTATTAGCGAATTTGTAGATCTTTTCTGGGTGCAAAACTTTTTTCAGTTTATCTTTTTTCTCAGCTTACATTTTTTGACCTCAAAATGGAATTTTTTATTTTTTATTATTCTTTGTTGCAATCAAAATTTGAATTTTCCAATTTTCAGGAAAATTAAAAAATTTGTTACAATAATCTTGCAGGGCTTTCCTATCCTAACTTTTTTCTTCTTTGGACTTTTCTCATGTCGTGCGTTTTTTGGAATAAAATGTTAATTTTTGTTTGTGTTTTTGGATTTTGAAAATGCTATAATTTTGATAATTTTTTTGGTCGAGGAAAGGCATTGGGATAAATTGTTCGAGTTTTCGAATAATACAAACAGCCGTCCATAGAATTTTTGAATCTTAAAAAAATGGTCTCAACATTTTTGAAAATACTCCACCTTTTCGACTTTTTAATAAAATTCCGGTATACAGACGAGAACGACAGACAATACCTTCTGCTTGAGATGACAAGGTAAAAAGATAAACAGAAATATGATATCAGTTTTCTCATAAAACTACAACCTCCTTATTATAATGAAAATGTATAAATTTCTAGTTCTAAAGCTTCAATGAGAAATTATTTAATTCTTATATTCAAAATGAAATTGGTAGCATTTTTTAATGTTTTGATTTTCCATCTTGAAAGTCTCAATGTGATTAACGTTGAAACTAATTAACAAAACTGTGTAAAAAATTTGAGAAGTTTGAAATTAATTAAGTTGTTTAATTAAAACAAAATTATTTAATTTGTGAGAAAACTGTTCAATTCGAAAAAATGATTTCATTTGAAAGTCATAACTCTCTGCAGTATGTGTACTATTATTTTTTTCAAAGTACCTAAATTAAAATATAGTATTCCTTCTGATCCGAAGTCAGACATTTTGAATGCAATTCTTCAATTCAATTTGTAGATCTCTCTAAGATGAACAATTTTTTTTCTATTGTTTTATCTTATATTGCAAAGATCAGCCGAAAAATGAAACTTTTAATTTTTAATAATATTTTTCACGAATGAAATAAAAACTACGCGTGTTAATAAAAAATTGTTGCAAGAAAATTTAAAGTTTTATGAGAGATGAACAATTGTATGCCTTATATTGTATCTTATATTACATTGCTTGGCCGAAAATAGAATTTTTCATTTCTTAAAAATAATTTTCGATCGATAAACTAGAACCAGCGTCAAAAATGGCTGGCTAACGAACTCACCCTTTCTCTTAAGGCGTTAAAAATAGTGTCAAAGAAAACTCCTCAATCAATAAGCCCAAAAGCGTCGAATTTTTATAAAATCAGCGACACCCAATTTTCACATGAAACAAATACCTTCTATTTCAGATTTTTTTGTATAATGATAGAAATATCTTAGAAGGTTAATATTGACACCTATAATGTCTTTATCTCACATACATATGAGATAACGATTACTTATATCTATGTTTACTCTCATGAAGATCTAGAATTTTCACTAGGTGGACTGTTTGCGAAGTTATTAATTTAAAAAAATTAAAAATTAAATTGTGGCCCGTAGACCGATTTCTCTAGAAACACCTGTTTTGCCTCACTGTGCACTGCTTTAATAAATTGGATTCAAATGAAGTTTCTTTACAATGTGTGTATCATTAATTCACTTTAAAAAAAAACTGAAATATATTTTAAGATATATACACGATTTTGAGTCTTCTAACCCGAGTTTATTGAAAACACCATATCGCCCACAGCGCTAACAGAATTTTAAAGGTTTCTGCAGATGTAGCGTAAAAATTGAAGAGATTTGAGTGCAATTTCAAAACGAACAAAAGTTTCTAAATGAAGAGCGAAACATTAAACCAAAATCTCTGATTCGATTTTAAATTAAATTACTTACTTTTATTTTTTTTCAAATATAAATATTTCTATTGATAATGGTTTCCTGCTTCAACAGCGAAATTAAAAGACAGCTCTCAACTTTCAGAAATAATTATTTTTTAGTGCAGTCACGTAGCCTCATTATCCACGCGAAACGAAAGACACAGTAGGGCGAAATGAAATAACATAGTTAACGATAAGTTGTGGAAATCAATTTCTAATTTATTTAAGATTCTGTTCTTTGAAAAAAATTGTTGATGAAATTTGCAACTGATATGTGGAAGGGATTTTTAAATTGTCATTCTTTAAAATGGTATGCTAATGCAAATAATGAGCAAGTGTTGATTCTTTTCTTGTTCGTCTATCATTTAGTAAACTATCATTCGTAAAATCATTTGATCCTATTCATTTTTAGAGCAATATTTTGACGATAAAATTACACGTTTTTATCCACAATGTGTCTTTCAAGTGATTTACAAAGATTTCGTGTGATTTGTCGAGCTTTTAGAACTTTGAAAAGATTCCTTACGATGTAAAGATTTATAAAGATTTGAAAAATCTCAATTAAATTTCAAAAGATTTTATCAAATTTTGAAGGATGATTTCGTCATATTTAAAGGGATTTTGAAGGATTGACAAGATTTCCTTGAATTTCATGCATAATGTAGAGCAAATCATTTATTATATAAAAAAATATACATAACCTGACAGAACACATAAGGATTCTTTTAGAGATGTGTATTTTCAATTTTATTTTATCTCAAGAACCTCAAGTAATTTTCTTACTGAATGGTGAATAGATTCCAATTTTATATGTTTGCATCAGCATATTTATATTGTTGTAGGTACGTAAATTTTATAAGCCACCTCAACAGTTTGATAATCAGATAAGAATAATGTGAGTGACGAACTAGTAGGCAAAACGAAAAAAGTTTTTGCGGTGGTTTTCTTGAAAAAGTTGAAATTCTTTCCAAATAAGGCAAAAAGGTCGCCCGATCAAATCCAACTGCTTCAAATTTAAAATAAGATATGTTATTTATTTAAAAAAGAATTGCAAAATTAATTTTTAAGAAAAATTTCCAACTTGAAAAAATTATTTAATTTAAAAGTGACAATTCTCTGCAGTCGGTGTACCATTAAATCAATTAAAAAATATCTAAACTAGAAATACTATTTCTTTTAATCAGAAGGAGGATCAAAATGTGTGTAACTGGTAATTACATTAAAAAGCCAGTGTATTATGGTTCCTAAGGCTTCTTTCTTTCTGTGTGTTGAAAAAAATGGAAAAAAGCAGTACTTGTACAAACTGTTTGTAAATTCCTTAGCAATGTGTCCAAACAATATGACAAAAACGGAGATAAGCGAATTTTCAGCGAAATATTGGGTTTTTCAGAAAATTTGGAAATTATGTGAACAGTTTCAATTTGTTTAAACAATATTTATTTGATGTAAATAGTGAACATTTATAATTCACTAGAATTATTGACGAAGTCAGAGAATCTTAAGAGTGACATTTTCTGTAAAAACAATTTGTAATTATATACAAAATTAATACCACCTTCTTGTTTCTATAGTAATGTTGGAGTGATTTCTAGTTTTTTCGAATCTCTATCTATAACTTCTATCTCAGTTCAGGTAACAGAAGCCATACGGCCATTTCTCATGCCTGTGAAACGAATTTGAAGTCTCTTACAACTTGCACTTAAAACATACACTCATCAATAATATCCCTCTTTTACCTCTTGGCGCATTCAATTGAAAGAGAGGAATTTTCAACCGCTGATTGAACGAAGATACATTTTCCCCGACGAAAATATAAATTCTCTTGCTGGTATAACGCAATAAATACGTTTCCGTGTCAATTCAAGAACATATTTTATTATCAGCATCCAATAGTGATGCTTTTCCAACGTAGGTAAAAATAATCCAATCGTCCAACATCGTTTTACTAAAGTTGTTTCAAATGAAAATTCTATAAAGTTTGTGTATTCAATAGGAGAATAAAAAAATTGAAACCAACATATAATATCAGTTTTCACACAAAACTAATACATTCTCATTATAATGAAAATGTAATAATTTCTAAAACCATTTTCTTATGTTTTGATTTTCAATTTCGAAAGTCTTAAAGTGGCTAACATTGATACTAGGTAACGAACTAGTTCAAAAAATAAAGAAAGTCAGTCTCGTTTTTCTTCAAAAAGGTGAATTTTTTAAAAAGAAATCGAAGAAGTCACACAATCGAATTCGATTGCTCTACATTTCAAATTAAATCAGTTTTTCAACTTGAGAAATCCTAAATTTTATTTTCAAGAAAAATTACAAATTTAAAAAAATTATTTAATTTGGAATCACGATTCTTGACAATCTGAATACTATTAATTTATTTTAAAAATATTTGAACAATTGTACCCATTATGTTTTATCTCATACTGCATACTCAATTTTTACATAAAACAAATACATTCCACTTGAGATGTGGATGTCACAATTATACTGATCATAATAAAAAATGACAAATGATATCATTATCTGCGAAGGACAGTCTTGACACTAATAACGTTTTCGTCTCACATATATGTGAGATAATGACTTTCTACTAATTATGCATATATTTGTTCTCTGATGATGCAATAAAATATTCCTTACAGATAGTTCTTAACCAAATTATTTACTGAAGCTTTGATCAGTTTTTCCTCTACTTTGCGAACATGAGGCTGGTCTGTACTTTTGTTTTCACTTTGGCGGTCATCGTTTATTCTATTGGTAAATATAATAACATAATTTATATATAATTTTCATTATATTTTATGTAGGGGAAACCACCCTACAGTAGATAGCAAAACATTCAACAGCGTTTCAACAGCATCCGCTTCCAAGAATAAAGAAAGTTTATCGTTTTTAAATAAAGCTTACATATTCAACTGAGTATTCTTATAGGAAAAACTATCACGAAATTAATTAATTAGCTGTATTATACTTTTTTATTAGACTTGGTCAAGGGTACGATTTTGACACCTCTTTCCATCAATGGATAATCGTTTCTAGTATTGCCCCTGGGCATGATAAAATACTCAATTCTCGATAATTATAATTTATCATTAGTATACTTACAATTTAAATCAGTTTATCCAGTAAATAATAGTTTAAACCATGATTATTTCACAAAAATCACAAAAGTTTATATTATTGACATTTTTTTTATCTCTGATATTCCGTGAGATTGGTACGATTGGTAAGAGATGTTAAATCATCATTCCATTTAACCTGACTTGCGATGACACAAAAGTGCAGAATTTTTACATACCCTAATCCCAAAAATGACATCTTTTCCGAAAGACTCCTTAAAACACAACTAAATATTATGTGATTTTTAATAAATAATAATTTACACTATTTGCTTGGTTTATTATTTACAATAACTTGAATTTAAAAACGTTACGAATCAAAATGAACAAACCAACGCAACCTTTAACTTAAAACAACTGCGAGATAGTCGCAGAGCTGCCAATTTTGATAGCGACATTTTTCGTAATTTTGCGATTATCTACTGTTGGTTATCTACGGTTGGAAAATGTAATGTCCGATAAAAAGTCCTTACATATTTATAAATATTAAAGAAAGAACTCGTTGTATCAATAAATATTGCTCAATAAACTTCAAGCTTTGATTGTAATGTATGAGCATGCCTTAAAAATGTTTCATTAAGTTAAAAAGTATGAATGAAGAAGAGGTGAAATTTTTTTCAGGTTAAAAATTAATTTTTTGCCCTCACTCATTAATTAATTATAAAATTTCAATTAAACTTCGTCAAAACATATAGCATCCTCGCTGAAATGTTATACTAAGAAAAGTAAAGGACTTTTTTTGTCAATTTTCCAGTTAAGTAATATTATCTACTGTAAATCATTATCTACTGAAGGGTGGTTTCCCCTACCAGACTTTCTAACTCAACATAAATAAAATGCAATTGACTTTCTCTTCAAAGATATAAATAAACTACAATGTTTTCTATGAATCAACCAAATAAATCATATTCACAAAAATAGAAAACATACTTTCCTGCTGAAAAGCAAGTTACGCCAATCCTACTTTTTTGCGGATAAGACCATATTAAATTTGCTCGAGTTTTTTTTTTCAATTTAAAACAGTTGGAACGAAGTTTTGGCACAGTGCTACTTAAACAGTCCAGCATTAAGTAAAGTAAATTTATTCCTTGCGGAAATAAGAACATTCAGTATTTGGCCATGTAAAGGAATATATAAAGAAACATTGCCTGTAATAAATATTGGTTTCGGTAAAATAGAGCCAGTATTTCTCAACGCAAGGAAAAGCTAAGTTTGTGTAATATACGATATCGATTATCGAGTAATCAGACAATATCTTACTTTCTGGTAAAGTCGTAGCTTTTTCAGGAATTGAAAACAATGCTTCTCTAGAAAAAAGGTGTATCGTGAAAAACTTAAAAGTATTGTTGTCGCTTTTCCTCAATGCCGATTGGGTAATTTAAAAAACTCGAAAGAAAAAATGTTGCCAAATTCATATATTCACATATTTTCACATATTGAAGAATTTTAGTTTCAATTCAAGGTCAGTGACAAAGAATGGAACATTCATGTGCATAATAAAACTGACAAAAATGTAAGATTTGCTAACGTAAAATTTTATTATTTTACCAAATCCAGACATATTCAGCAGAATTATAATTTGTATATCAAATGAGCAAAAGTAACTTTATTCTCAAATATCGATCAAAATTTTTTATTTTGCAACAGGTAAAAATTACTATTTTTCAACATCTCCATTGCATTATTTAAATTAAAATCATTATTTTGAAAACCAAAACCTACTCCAAAAGATAAATTTTGAACTAAAAATGGAAAATTTACATTTTGGGCTAAAAAAATTAATTTTCAGCCAAGAAAAAGAGAATTTTCAACAAAATTGTTAAATTTTCGACAAAAGTAATGAATTTGCGATAAGATAAATGAAGAAAGGCTGAATTAATAACCCAAACATATGCGTTTTCTACCAAAATATTTGCATTTTCAACCCAAAAAAGACGAGAAGGGAATCTTCAACTAAGAAAGATCAATTTTCTAACAACAATGAAAAAGCTATATTTTCAGTCAAAAAAGTTCATTTTCAAACAAAAAAATTAATTTTCAATAAAATAGTTAAAGTTTTAAGCCAATAAATTAATGTTTAACTAAAATAATAAATCTTCAAGCAAAAAAAAATGAATTTTTAAAACAAGAGTTGAATTTTCAACCAAAAACTTTCATTTTCAACAAAATGCATGAATTTTCAACAAAATTTTTAATTGTTAAAGGAATATTCAACCCAATAGTTAAATTTTCCACTAAATAAATAATTCCTTAATCAAAAAGGTGAATTAGTCACCAAGAAAATTAGTATTCTACCAGAAAAGACGAAGTATCAGTAAAATACAGAAGTATGCAACCAAATTCTTATTTTTAACAAGAAGAAACAAATTTTGAACCAAATAGTTAAATTGTTGAGCAAAAAAATAATTTTTATTCAAAATAATGAATCTTGAACCAAAAAAATGAATTTTTAACACAATAGTTCAATGTTCATCCCAAGAGATGAATTTTCAAAAAGGAGATTAAAGTTTTATCAAAAAAGATCAATTTTCGACAAAAAATGAAAGTTAAATCTTCAGTTACAAAAATTATCGTTCAGTTAAAAAAAACAACTAATTTTTAATCAAAGAAATGAGCTTTTAAACAAAAAGGTCAAGTTTCTTCTAAAAAACGTAAATTTTTAACAAAATCCATGAATTTTTAACCAAATTTTGAATTTTCAAAGGTATTCAACCTATTAGTTAATATTTCAACCAAAGAAATGAATTTTCAACCAAATAGGGGAATTAGTCACCAAGAAGATTAATATTCTGTCACAAAAGACAAAGTTTTAACAAAATACAGAAATTTTCAACCAAATAGCTGAATTTACAAGTAAAGAAAATAAATGTTAAACCAAACAAGCAATAGTTAAATTTTTAATTTAAAAAATTCATTTAAACAACGAATTTTCAATAAAATAGTTCAATTTTTCACCAAAGAAATTAATTTTTAACTAAAATAATGAATCTGCAACCAAAAAGAAATTATTTTTCAACCCAAAAAAAGATAATTTTTCAACAAAATAGATGAATTTTCAACAAATAGTTAAATTCTCAACCAAACAAATGAATTTCCAACAAAAAATGTTTAGTTCAAGCAATTAATTTTCAATAATAAAATAATTCTGAATCATAAAGATGAATTCTCAAACAAAAAGATTAATTTTCTGCCGAAAAAGATTAACTTTAACAAAATACATTAATTTTCAACCAAATTTTGAATTTTTGAAGGAATTCTAACCTAATAGTTAATTTTTCGAGCAAAGAAATGAATTTTCAATCAAAAAGGTGTATTAGTCACCAAGAAGATTAATATTCTGCCATAAAAGACAAAAATTTAGCAAAATACAGAAATTTTCAACCAAATAGATGAATTTTCAAGTAAACAAAATAAGTGTTAAACCAAACAAGGAATAGTTAAATTTTAAACTTAAAAAATTCATTTAAATAACTAATTTTCAACAAAATAAATTTTCAAGCGAAGAAATTAATTTTTAAATAAAATAGTGAATCTTAAATAAAAAAATGAATATACTTTTTCCAATCATATAAGATTTTCTGTAAAATCTATAACAAAATGTTGGAAAATGAACCGATTTTTTTTTAATAAAAAAAGGGTAATTAGTACGCATGTAGCGCGCACAATCTTCCAGTATAGTTTAAAAGTCAAAATGTGTAAATTTACCATAGAAAATGTATCAATTGATAATTTTATAATAACTGATCCTGCAACCACCCTTAATTATTTTTATTCTAATCATCAGGCATAACGTAAAATATAGAAAAATGTTTGAATATTTGGAAAAGATGGATCCTTTATCATCATTTTAAAACAATATTTTTTTTCAAACTCGTACATCTCATGAATTGCTATATAAGAAATAATGATGAATGATAAGGGTTTCCTTATACTTCGCCACTTTTTCCGCTATCCTTTCCCATCAATCATTTCACACTACACGCGTCTGGCTTACTACATGGAAGTGATATTTTATATGAATATGGATGCAGAGGTGTCATGTATAATAAATAATAATAATCACTCATAGTTTTTGAGAAAATGGTGGTTCAAACCCCCAAAAAGGCATTTTTTGTGATTTTTTGATAACCGTGGGCACTAAACCCGGAGACCTAGAACCTCCCAAAATGTCTCAAATTGAAGCTTGTCATTTTCCCTTTCGACTCCAATAAACCAAAAATTTAATCGCACCTTACCTTGAAGCCCTGTGCGCCTTTGAGCGCACAGGGTGCTCCTAAAGGTTGATTCCAAAGGGTGCAATGTTAGATCATTCATCCATAGGTCATGCAGCGTTATCCTTACAGTTACCCTTGATCCGAATTTCCGGCGAGGAAATTTTAAACAAATTTCTCCTCCCAAACTGAAATGGGTTGAATCAGTTGACTCGAGGGTTGTTTTGAAGGGGTGCTTTGTGAATCATCCCATTCAAGGGGAGATGAATGCTGTTACTATTGTTGATCTGTACATGAAATGTAAGCCGATACCATTTGTTTTATTTTTAGACTCCAGAAACTGAGATGAGGTTAACTATTCAACTTAAGGGTTGTTTTTATAGGGTGCAATGTACGCCGATCCAACCACAAGGCGCAAGGGCTTCAAGGTCAAATGCGATTAAATTTTGGTTTATTGGGGTCGCAAGGGGAAATGGCAAGCTACAATTTGAGACATTTTTCAAGGTTCTAGGACTTAGGGTTTAGTGCCCACGGTTATCCAAAATGGCCAAAAACGCCTTTATTGGGGGTTTCAACCCCCATTTTCTCAAAAACTATACGTGAAGGACAACTTTTGAGTCCAGATTCGTGTTAAGCGTGCGAAAACCTATCAAAAACACCTAGTCAATTCCCATTAGCAGACCAAAAGTTGAAATTTGCAGACCAGTGTAATCTGTACACCGATTTCAGAGTAATTTTTACCTGCAACAAAAATTACCTTCACGTGTTAAGATTTCCCACCAAATTGGAAGTGGTTACCATGTCATCTCTATTGAATCTTTTTTTGTTTCGACGAGAAAAAACTCAACTTTATTTACTTGAAAATTACCCGCAACTAAAATTCACTTCTGTTTTTTCTGTGGTAGTCCTAAAAGAAAAAGTGGCCTGGCAGTACTTTCCATAAACTAGATTACCAGTTTTGGGGAGGGGGGTTATATACTATATTTTTGGATAAAAGTTCTTTTTTTGATTGAATAGGCTGCTATAACTAATATTTTTGGTTCGCAATTCATCTAGTTTGATTAAATATTCCATTATGTGGTTACAAATTTAATTATTCTGTTGAAAATGCAACTACATTGTTAATAAGTCGTATTTTTTATCAAAAATTCAACTATTTTGTTGAAAAGTGAAATATTTTGATGAAAATTCGTTTTATGTTTGGTTGAAAACAAATTTTCTAAACTGACAATTAAACTATTCCGTTTCTGGTCAAAAATGTATATTTTTCAGTTAAAAAAGTATCTTTTTTAGTTGAAAGTTCAACTTTTCGATTGAAAATTCATGTATTTTGTTGAAAATTCGTCTATCTGGGTACAAATTTAATCTTCTTCGTTGAAAATGTATGCTTTTTGGTTGAAAATTCAATTGTTTGGTTTAAATATCAACTAGTGCATACTTAGTGGAGAATTCATCTTTTTTGGTTGCAAAGTCGATCATTTGACTCAGAGTTGAACTACTTTGTAAAGAAATAATTTTTTTATTAAGGATTCATAATAATTATGAATCAACTCCGAGAACGCTGCTTAACAGAGCAGTTCTCGCAACGCATTAGCTAACAGGGCGGGATGACTTCGAGTACTTTTTCCAAATCTGAATATCTCAGTCAATTTTCAACGAATCGATATGAGATTTTCCAAAAAACTTTTGCAATTAAACGTTATTAAACAATAAGCGATTCTTAACATTTTTATGATTTTCTAGGCATCGCTAGAGTATTTTAAATATGTCCTGCAAATATGAACTCATTTCAATAATATCTGGCCGAGTTAGAACGATTTAAGTTTTAAAACTTAATTAAATCAGGGAGAAACTTTTTTTGAATATTTTGTTTTTATTATTAAAAATAAACATTTGGCAACTAAAATTCTAATAGGAAAAAGTTTCATATCCTTATCCTCTACAATTCTACATTTTCAAAAAATTGATTTTTCGATTTTGAAAATTTTCTTTTTTTGAGACGATCGGACAATACTTTTACGCGTTTTCGAGCGTCGGGCGAGTTCTTGCATCCGGCGGCTCAATTATAGTTGAAAATTTGAACTATTTGCTTTTAAATGAACTTCCATGTTGAAAATTCTACTGTTTTGTAGATAAATTCATCTTTTTGGATTGGAAATTCCACAGTTTGGTAGAAAATTAAACTATCTGATTAAAAATTAAACTTTTCTGTTGAATAATCATATTTAAGGTTGAAAATTAAACTTTTTTGCAAATGATTCATCTAGTTGGCTTCAAATTTAACAATTTTGTTGAAAATTCGTTTTTTTTTTTTTTAAAGTTATTTTTTATTTTTAGAGTTTTTATCTGAAAATTTAGTTACTCCATTAATGATTGAAACTTTATCCTGCATATTGCATTAATTAAAAATTCAACCATTTGGTAAAAACTACATATATTTTGTTTAGAGGTCGACTTTATGGGTAGGAAATTACTCTTGTTTGTTAAAAGTTCAACTTTTTGATTGAGAATTCAACTACCTAGTTGAAAATTCACCTTTCTTATTTGAAAATGATCTTTTTTGTTAAAAGTTCATCTTTTCCGATTTAAAAGTCCACTGGATTCTAAAAAATTCGATTTTTAGCTTAAAAACTTGACTCTTTTGTTGAAAATTCATTTTTCACTGTAGAAAAGTCATCTTGCTTGGTTAAAAATGAACTTTTTTGACTAAAAAGTAACCTTTTTGTTAAATATTCAATCATTTTCGAAAAAAATTGCCTTTTTGGCTTGAAAATCTTACTATTTGGTATCTTTAACTATTTTTTGGAAAACTCGTCTTTTTTACTGGAAAATTCATCTATTTGGCTGTTAATGCAACTATTTGGTTGAAATTAAATTTTTTGATGTTAAAATTTGTCTTTTTGTGTTAAAAATTCATCTCTTTGAGTAGAAAATCTTTTCTGGTTGAAAATTCAACTATTCCTTGAAAAATTCAATATATTTCGGCTTGAGATCTTAGGTATTTAAAGTGTTCCGTATTGAATTCAATATGTTGGCTACAATGAGTTTATTTAAAAGAATTTATAAGCGTAAAATCTATCGTTAGCCAACGGCTACGTTACTTTCGGGGTCGGGGGAGGTCAGAAAGCCCAAAATTGGTAACGTAGTTTATGGATGGCCCATGACTGAAAAAATTTTCCGTGTTACTCTAAGGTCGTTTGCAAATTGTGAAAAATATATTTGAAAATAAATGTCAATCTTTTTCATATGACTGAGCTTTTATAACATTATAACAATTTGTTTAGGAGAAAATAAATATTCGTCCGACCACTGATACGTGTCCGGAGACCGGTGCACTTATATCCTATATGGGTGAAAATAAAAAAGTTGACAATATCGTGTCCCTCGAATATCGCTTATATTTGTAGGAATAATTTTCTTAGTTACAGAATTTTAATAAGCTTTTTTAGAATTATAATATTTTTTTTTTGTGATTCCCCAATAATATCCCATCTGCCAATTAATGTTAATTTTCTCTCTAACAAAATAAAATCGATTAAATGTGAGTAAACAACATCCGGTGATGTATCCCTGACAACCTTTTTTCAAATTTATGACGCTATATCTTTCAGAAGAAAGCTTAAGACCTAATTGTTCAATACACGTATTTTTCAAAATTAATTGTAGAATTACAAAATGAAGCTTTTTTCTCGTTTCCAAATATAGTTTCAAAGTTATAATCAATTGCAAAATGTCCCCGAGTTTTATATGTCATACAGTATTTCAATAATTTTATGACTTCAAATTTTAATTTCTACATTTCAATTGATTAATAATTGAAGATTATTGAATATAATTCAATAATTGAATATTTAGTCACACTTTAAGCGTGTCATCCGTTAACACGGTTTAATTTTTTTGGATGAATCATATTTTTTAGGCAACCTTGCGTTATTCGGTAACACAAAAGTTAGTTGAAACAAATGAAGTTAGATTAAAAACAGAAAATATGGATATTTGCCTTATTTTTTAAATTGAAAAAAGATTTAAAATAAACTTCAAATAACATTTTACTTTGTTTATAATTTTTTGCACCACGAAAATGATTTCATAAAAAATGACATAAAAATATTTTTACGAAGTAAATAAATATTAAACTAATTGACGCTTCGTTAAAATTAATCCATATAAGTAACTTCCAATGTCAAAATATCACAAAAATGTAAATTATTAGGATAAATAAGGGCCATGAAATTCCATGAAATCTAATGACATTTCCTAAAATTCTGGAAAACTTATTAAAATACCTTGAGAGCAATGAGAACCTAAAACTTCTTAAAATCATTGAAACCCTTGGAAATCTGATAAAATCCGAAAAAATCCTTTAAAATCTCTAATGTTTACTGCATTATAAATAAAACAGATACATTGCTACTCAAGTAGTTGATTTTCAAGCAAAAAGATTCAATTTCAACCAAAAAGATTATTTTTCTATCAACAAAGACGAATTTTCCACTAAAAAAGATAAAATTTTAGTTGAACAATTATTTTGAACAAAAAAACACATTTTCAGCAAAATATTGAAATTTCTAACCACATATATGAAATTTTAATTAATGAAATTAATTTTTCGTTAATAAAAGATGAAATTTTAATCAAATACATGAATTATCAAACAAATAGTTAAATTTTCTACTCGAAAAGATAAATTTTCAACCAAAAATAGAATAAATCAATTTTCAGTTAAAAAAATTACTTTTTAACTACAACAACAACAAAAAAACAATTTTCAACAAAATAGTTAAATTTTCAACCACAGAAATGAATCTGTATAAAAATAAGGAATTTTCAACAAGAAGTGTAATAGTTGATATTTCCAGCAAAAATATAATTCAACCAAATTCAACCAAAAAATAGGAATTTTCAATAGGCTAATTGAATCTTCAACTAAAACAAATTAATTTCCAAATCAAAAAAAGGGATTTTTACCAAAAGAGTTGAACTTGAAAGACAAAGAAACGAATTTTCTGCCAACATAATTTAATTTTCAAGTTTCAAGACGAGTTTCAAACAAAATAAATGAAATTTCAATTAAAAAGGATAAATTTTTAAGCAAAAATGGAGTAGTTACATTTTCAGTTACAAAAAAATTATTCTTAACAAAACAATACAAAATTCAACTAAAAAAGATCAGTTTTTAATCAAAAATAGAATAGTAATATTTTCAACCAGAGAAATGAATTTTCAACCATAAAAATTAAGTTTCATCTGATGAAATTACTTTTCTACAAAAATTACGGATTTCCAACAAAATACATGAACTCTTAACCAAACAGTTGAATTTTCAATTAAAAACGATAAATCTCCAGCCAAAAATAGGAATTTTCACCAGAAGACGAGCCACAAGAATTGAATTTGAAAGTCAAAGAAACGAATTTTCTACACAAATAATTTAATTTTCAAGTCAAAAAGGACGAGCTTCAAACAACATAAATGAATTTTCAATTAAAAAAGATCACGTTTTAATAAAAAATGGAATAGTTACATTCTCAATTGAAAAAATTATTTTTAACAAAACAAACAAATTTTCAAATAAAAAGATCAATTTTTAACCAAAAATAGAATGTTTAAATTATGAACCAAAGAAATTAATTTTTAACCAAAAAGATCAAGTTTTATCTGATGAGATTACATTTCTACCAAAAAGACGGATTTTCAACAAAATGCATGAATTTTCTACCAAATAGAATAGTACATAAAAAATAGTAATTCAATTAAAAACGATCAATTTTCAACCAAAAAATAGAATAGATACATTTTCAGTTAAAAAAAATCATTTTAAAATTTTAAAAAATGAATTTTCAACAAATGAGTTTATTTTTCAACTAAAAAAAATAAGGTTTAACAATGTAGTTGAATTTGCAACCAAAAAAGATAAATTCTCAATGGAAATTTTAATAGTTGTATTTTCGAATAAAAAAGATCAATTTTCAACCAAAAATAGAATATTTAAATTACCAGCCAAAGGAATGAATTTTTAACCAAAAAGATTAAGTTTTATCTGATGAGATTACATTTCTACCAAAAAGACTGATTTTCAATAAAATGCATAAATATTATACTAAATAGTTGTACGTTCAATTAAAAACGATAAATTTTCAACCAAAAATAGAATAGATAAATTTTCAGTTAAAAAAAATTAATTTTCAATCAAAAAAATTAATTTTCAACAAAATAGTTCATTCTTCAACTATTAAAAGAATGTTTAACAAGGCAGTTGAATTTTCTACCAAAAAAGATGAATTCTTAATGAAAAACGTAATAGTTGAATTTTCAATTAAAAACTATCAATTTTCAGCCAAGAATGGATTAGTCAAACTCTTAGTAGATAGAATCATTTTTCAAATAAAAAAAGAATTTTTAACAAAATAATTTAATATACAATTAAATAGTCGAATTTTTAACAAAAAGAGATGAATTCTGAAGACAAAATATAATAGTAGACATTTCAATTCATTTAAGCGAAAAATCGAGAAAAAGAGTTCGATGAAATAGAATAAATTACTATAAAGCACAATACAATTGTAGTTTTTGTAACTTTTGAAGATATCAAAAGAAATAATGGCAAAAACTTTACCATCTAAAAATTAAAACGTCATTGTTCTTTTTAATGTCTTGACAAAGATAAATTTTGTTAAAAAAAATAACAATACTAATTAAAGAAACACATTCGAATTCAATTACTTTATAAAAATTCTGTTTTAATAATACATATATGGTTAATTGTAAAATTGGAGGCAAACTTGAAGTCCTAGTAATATAACATTAACTTAGAAACTAGTACTGATTTTTTTTCAATTTGATAAATAGTTATTACAAAAAGGGGATTTCTTTTTTTTATTTGCGTTCCTATTTACTTAAATTTAATAAAAGAACACCCCAAACGTCATTACCGTACGGCATCTCAACCTCACTTTGCGCAAGGATAAACTGTTTCCCCCTTTTTTTTTGACAGTAACCTGAAAAACTCTTGACGTATCAAGTTTGTAAACTTCAGATGAACATAAATTTAATGTATGCACATTTATTAAGTCAAATAAATGATATTGTAAAAACCTTAAAGTCTGTCCCTCGATTTTTGTCATTTCAGACGTCATTATCGTACGTCTTTTTTTCTAGTAAAATATTGTAGTTACAATTGAGTAATAAGTACAGAAATATTAAGCGTATCGTTTAATACAAGATTCTACAAAATTAAGCTTAAAATATTAACTCCTTTTTTTGTGAATCTGATATTAAAACTGAAAAGTGCATTTTGACAACAAAAACATCATTACCGTACGTAAGTTAAAAACCAGTTTCGGAGTGAAAAAAAATTATAAAAACCATTCGGTTACTTGCTCAGTCGTGTTTTCTTTTATAAGTAGGTGACTTTTTATGATTAAAATCTGTTATTTTTTTATGAATATCAAAAAAGGCTAAACTTCATCAATTTTCTCGCATCATTCCCGTGCGGTACAATAGAGGAGTGTACAAATGCTTATATGTGCGTACGCGTGCATCAGGTGGGCCAGTTTGTTTTCTGTTTCCTAAACTCTATTCATAAATATAAACATCTCAAGAATTCAGCTAATTACGTTGATTAGAAAGAAAGAGATGCGTTACAAATTATATTACAGCACAGGTAGGCAGATTTGTTATTAATAATATACTGTATACTTTATGTAATTTTTATTCACAATTGTGACAAATTAATGAATTTTGTAGGTTTCAAATTTTATATGTAGCCAGTCTCTGTCGTCTCAATAAAAAGTAGAACTTCTCTTGAAATTAAACAAAAATAATAATCTACAATAGTTAAATATTTCGTTTTTCCTAAATGGCATGCGTTACAGTATTTGCTTTTGAACTTTTTAAAAGCTCGTGCTCTCTTTCATCAAACTCCCAACCTCAAATCCACATTCCGTATTTCATGTAAGAATTTCATTATTATTTCTTATTTTCAAAACTGCCCCTGCTGGATTTTAAATTTTTAGATGTGAATAAAAAGAGATAGAGATAGGGGATTGAAAATGGTAGACTCAACTCTGTTTTAACAAAGACGCGAAAAAAAGATGGACAAGGATAGACGTTGCGTCGGATAGACAGAGATAGAGGAAAGGGAATTGTAATAATAAAAGAGATACAACTGGATAGATGAGAGTTATAAACAGATAGACCTGCATAGACAAGAGATAGCAAGAGATAAAGTTGCATATACAAGTGATAAAAAGGGATACAAGTAAGTAGATAGTTTACAACAGTCTATCATTATATTTCAGATTTCTTCATAATTAAAAACAGCTACACCATTGGTAATGCTTATTTCCTGTTCATCAAGCCAACAAAAAAACAGCCTCCAATTTTTGCAAACATCTGGAACAGATAACCTGATAAGCGGATGATAAGGACGTATACAATTATTCCATTTAACGTTGGTTGAACGAATTTATTAGGACGTTATGACGTAAGCAATTATTATCAGTGAGATGGTGATAGGTGATATCGAACTATAAGGAAGGAAATACAACGCTCCGTCAAAAAGTATTTACGTCGTTGTTTATGATATTGATTACACAGGCCTGCGAAAATGAGACTTTGGCTTTCCCACTAAGTAAGAGTGATTTCTCATGTTATTTTTCGCATCAAATCCGAATATTGTTCAAGAATTTACGTAGGAAGTCAGTTTTTTGAGAAAAATGGAGTGGTAACTGTCGAAATATGTTTTGGTCGATTTTTTAAAAATAATACCACAAGAACCCGACATATTAGAACCATATAAAAATATATGTTTTACCCTGTATTTTAAAGATATTATTACAGTCATTAATGTAAAAATTACACTAGATTACAGCCAAAATGTACATATAATGCAGCTATTTTTTTCTTATGTATTTCAGCTCGCTAAACTCGAAAATCACATTGAAAAAAAATTGTATGGATAGGTTTTCGAGATATGATTTTTTGAAAATTTTTTCCATTTTTTTCGGTGGTGGCTTCATATGTTAGGCCATATATTGAGTTCTAAACGTCAGATTGGGTCGCACGAGGTCTCAAATTAAAGGTAATAAAATTGCCAACAATCGCTTTGCAAATTGTTTTCCAATCTGTCAAGTAGTTTACGTGTTATATCCCAAGATATATGAGAAAAGTCCATTTTTTGCGCCAAAATAAAAATCGAAAATTCACTCTATCGCCATGAAAAAATAGAAAAATTCAAATTATGTCCAGTTTCTTATTTTTTATATATAGATCGCACTTTTAAGAGAAAAAAGAGGTATTGCTGAAGAAAATATATGCATAAATACCGGAGATATAAGCAATTGATTGAAGGTACCAAAATTCAAATTTT
>JAABKJ010003087.1:0-26577 GCA_011634705.1 Andricus grossulariae
CATCTTGGGCACGCTGTCACATTTTCAATCATAATTCGAAAACCAGTTAATACTTTATTATGTTCTTGGTCTCATTTTGAAGAGAAAATTTCCAACTTCAATTCAACAAAGCTTAAATTTTTCCAAAATCGATTCGTCGAGCTACAGTTGCATGGAACACAAGAGGTGAAAGTCTGCAGTCACTACTCGACCTACCGGTGTTCGTTTTGGGTATGCTTCCACATTTTTCATGATAATTTGAAAACCATTCAATGGTTCATTATGTTCTTGGTCTCTTTCTAAAGCAGAGATTTTGAGGTTTGTTTAAAAGAGTTTCAATCTTTTATAACTCGATTGGTCGAGCGACAGTCGCATGGAAAACAAGGGACGAAACACTGTCGTCTTGGGCACGCTTCCACATTTTCAATGATAATTCGAGAACCAGTCAATATTTCACTATGTTCTTGGTCTCATTTGAAAGCGCAGACTTCAGACTTTGATTCAATAAAGTGTTATTTCTTCTGAAATCGATGTGTCGAGCAATAGTTGCATGCAAAACAAGAGATGACAGTCTGTGGTCGCCACTCGACCGACCGATATTCGTCTTGTGTACGCTTCCACATTTTTCATGATAATTCGAAAACCAGTAAATATTTCATTATATTCTTGGTCTCATTTGAAATAGGAGATCTTATCCTTTAATTAAACAGGGGTTTAATTTTTTCCAAAATCGGTTCGTCGAGCGGCAGTCACATGGAAAACAAGGTCACCACTCGAACGACAGATCTTTGTCTTGGACATGCTTCCACATTTTTCACGATAATTAAAAAACCAGTCCATATTTCATTATGTTCTTGGTCTCATTTTATAGAGGAGATTTCAAGCTTCAATTAGGCAAAGTTTCAATTTTTTCCATTTACCTTCCTGAATCATGCAGAAAGTGGAATTTGAGAACAGAAATAGGTCGGTCTTTCTCACAAGCTCCCTTTGTCCCTATTTATTGAAAATATTTAATCAGGGCTCATTCCACCTAAAAATTAACAAGCTTTTAAACGTTTTTTTTCATGCTCCTAACAAAATTTCCGTTTTTTCCCCCTTGTAGAATCTCGCCTTCGAAAAGGCCCTGGGTGCTCATGATCACTGAAGAATAAATAAATTTCGCAAAGATTAGAGATAGGGGAATTTTTCTGTTTTGGAAGCTCAATTTACATAGCGATTAGAAGTGATCGGAGGGTCTTTCGTCTTTTTAAAAAGCCCTTGCTCTCTGGTGGGGATAATTACCGATTAAGGAAATTAAATCCTGTGGTGGTATCGATTCCCGACCGATAATCGGCCGTGGGAGGCCTTAGTCGGTAAATGGGGTGGGGGTACCGCCTTTGTTTTTGATTCGGAGGGCATCCTTACGAACGGGTTAGCCGCGCCAGTGATCACCGACGCTAATTACAGCGGATCAGCATCCCGGTCGAGTTTAAAACTCATTCTCCCCCTTTTCGTGCAGAAACGGGGCTTCCCGCCCTGCTGCTGATTGGCCGCCTGGGATGACACGAAAGTGCTTCAACATGGCGTCTTATCTGATTTCATCGACGTCCCACAGGGTTAAGCACCATACCCCTCCCTCGTTCTTTAGTTAATTACCACTCATTACATCACTACCTTACATAAATATATTATACCTCATAAAATGATTTGATAAGTAACCAATCAATCCTTTTCTTCGACCGACGATGTTTAAGAATTTTAAATTGTAAATTTTTCATGTCTTACGGTCCACATAAAAATTAAATAAAAAATGAGCCAAAAACTTCTTTCCAACTCAGAATTTATTAATTAAAAAACTCCTTTCTACATCCTTTACGTACGCTTCGGTACAATAACGTACCCTTTGCAAAAGGGTTTTAAAACCTTAATACAATAACATTTGAAATTAGCAATATTAAACAGAAAAAATTAAAAAGAATAATTGATGTAAATTTATACCTGAGATAAGATTATTTTATAAACATCGAAAAGGAACATAGAAACAATGTCAATTTTGAAGAATTCAAGTCAAAATTTGAGACAAAAATTTAGAAAACATTAGGAATTTTTATAGAAGTTTAAAAAAAATTGAAGAGACTTCACTTACTTTAAAAAATATATCTTAATATACAGAAAAAGAGATTTATATAATATTTAGGAAGGACGAACAAAAATTGACAATATGGAAATACAATAAGACTGTATACACAATGAGCGTTGAAATAGATGAGTTTTCGTTGAAACCACTGATGAGGAAACGCGCGAAACTGAATTTAAATTTAAATTTGAGAAAAAATTGTTTCAACTAAAAAATAAAAAATCTTACATCATTTTAAAATACGTTGATAAATTTTATTAATGTTTAGAATTTCAGTATTTAAGTTAACAGAAATATTGCGAAATTTGTTTATTGAAATGGACTCAATAATACGTCGTTGATAAGTATTTTTTTCAGTAGCTAATATTTTAATATTGATAAAACAAAAATCAAAATAAGGATTAAATTTCCATTAATGTTATGACAAACCTGTGTTAAAATTCTCTTTTGCATTTAGCAATTCTAGTTTTTAATCTCCGGCCAGTTCCACCTATATATACTCTATTGCAACATTTACATTTAATCAGATGAATAACACCAGATAAATTTTTAATGATATCACTGTCTCTCTTTGTTAATAAATAATTAACTAGATTATTTGTGTTTTTAAAATAAACGTTAATACTAAATTTTTTAAGTGAACTCCTTAACCATTTAGATAAACCCTGAATGTAAGGCAAAGTAACATTTATTTCGAATTTATTATCTCACTCCATTTATTATTTTTCTTTATTTTACTCTTATTATTGTAAATCTCATGAATACGTTCTGTAATAACGTTATTAACAAAATCAAGTAAATAGTTATTATGTATTTAGGTTGTTCTTAATTAATTGAAATTTTCTTTTCTAAATTGAATATCACTTATTTGACACATCTGTCGACTAAACCTTTAATTAAACCAATTTAATGACCAAATAAATTATGAGAATTATAGTTTAAATATCTACCAGACCAAGACGTTTTTTTTATACCAGTTGGTTAGTAAATTACCATTTTGAGTTTTAAAGATTTGTAGATCAAGGTAGTTAATAAACTTATTGATCTCACGTTCAGAGTAAATTTTATATAATCTTCAATGCTATAAAACACATTTAAGAAAGCAGCAATCTTGTCAGTAGGAACTGACTTCAAATTTACCCGGATTTGCATTTTTTTTTCTTTTAATTGAAGAGCACTAAATTTCAAAGAGCACCTTGGTCATAGATGTTTGAATTTTCATTTTTTTATCAATTATATGTTTAATCAAAATACGATAAAATCGGGTTCAGCAATGGTTTGCATATAATTAAAATCATCTTGATTTAACGCGAGAGTACTCCCATAATACAAATAATTCGATTATTGTATGTTTTGATTATTATAAACAAATTAAATTAACAAATAGCTAAATATGGTAAGTTTGGTTGAAAAGCATTTTATTTTAGCTAAAAGTGTTTTAAATTATTTTGAGAGTGATTGTTAATCAGAATATCTACAAATTCTTCACGATCAGAATTGTTACAAACAATTTTGTGCAAAAATTTAAAAATTGTGGTTTTTTCAATTGCGGTTTTCCTTTTATGATCTGAATTGATGCAGGTTTTTTCAATAATTATATGTGTTCGATTAAATTTGTAAGAATACAACAATTGTTGGTTTTCTAAACAAATGAAATAAATAAATATAAAACTTTGGCACTTTGGCCTGGAATATCATTTTTTGCACCAGAGCTGCTTTGATTTTTTGTGAGAGAGATTTGCAGCCACTGGTTCTATGTAAAATTAACAATAAGCAATTGTTATAATTTATTGTTATTATTTAATGTCAAACATCACGACATTTTCATATATTTAAAAAATATTGTAAGTTTTGTTGAAAAAAAATTTCTTTTCTGAAAATACTTTAAATTATTGTGAAAGTGATCGTCAGTAACAATTTTTATAAAACATTAAAAATTATAATATTTATGAATCAGTTTTGTAGAAAATGTTGGAGAAAATGGTTTTTCAATTTCGGATTTTCCTTCATCAAGAAAATTTTTTTTCTACCAAAATTATAATATTTTTTAAATATATGAAAATTTCGTGATATTTGAAATTAAAGAATAACAATAAGTAATAATATTTGCCTACTGTCAATTTAACATTAAAATAGTGACTGGAAATCTCTCTCACAAATATTTAAAGCAGTTTTGGCGCCAAAAATTATTTTGCAGGCCAAAGTGCTTTAGTCTTATATTTATTTCATTTGTTTGATAAATCAACAATTGTATTTTTACAAATATAATAGAAAATATATTATTTTAAAAAATATGTGCATAACAATTCTAATTCTTGATAGTTATTAGATATTCTGACTAAAAATTACTCTCACGATAATTTAAAACATTTTTAGCTAAGAATAAATGCTTTTCAACCAAAATTACAATATTTGGCTATTTGTTCATTTAATTTGTTTATAATAATGAAAACATACAATAATCAAATTGCTTATATTCTGGGTGTGCTCTTGCGTTGATTCAACATGATTTTCATTATATGCAAACCGTTGTTGAAGATTAAATAAAAATTATGTGCCAAGTCTCGATTTTCTCATACTTTGAGTAAACATACAATAAATAAACAAATAAAAATTCAAAAATCTACAGCCAAGGTCCTCTTTAAATAGTAGTGCAATTTAATTTAGAGAAAAAAAATCGCAAATCGGGGCAAAATTGAAGGCTTTTGTAAACTATAAATTCGAAATGGACTCTAATAGTTTTAATATAATAATATATTTCTTGAAACAGACCCTGCTGATGTTTGGTTTGAAATATTTTTCCTGGTAGACTTAATATCTATGATGCAGGTAAACTATATAATCCGGCAATATATATAATCCCTAGGCATTATATATAATGTTTCTTTTTTTTAAACCTTCATTACTTTGGTCATTTTGAACATATGAAGATGTGTTTTTTTAATGCTTAATAATATTTAATAATTTGATAATATTTAATAATTATATATTTAATATTTAATTTAATGATTAATAAGACGCAGTTCAAAAAATATATTTGTTTAAAACAGAAATTCAATAAATTTTCGGATTTTTTAGAAACAAATTATTAAACTCAATTTTTGAAAAAATTCACTTTTGATTTTCTTTTAAAATTTTTTAAAGATAGTCTACGATGTGCTCAAAAAGCCCGGCAACTGTAAAATAGGATCTTCCTTAGTTTTCGAGAAATGAATAAAAATGCATTGGAATTTCTTTTTAGTTTTATTTGTTCAAATGCGAATCAAAACTTATTATTTAAATATCGCCCCAGAAGTCTGCTTTATAGGGCCTCAAACAATCAAATAAGTAAAAACTTGGGTGTTGCAAGTTTTTGACACTAATTATTTATAATGCATGAAATACTACTTTCTATTATCAATTAGATGTTTATATACATGAATTGAACAATTAATTATAGTTTTTAGGAATTTTCACTCAGAATAGAGTCTGGAAGTCGCGGTTTTTCCGAATTTTAAAGTTATTTTCAACTTTTCGATTAGAGTGAGTTAATAATTAATTCAAGTTGACATAAATATATTTGTTTAAACAATTGAGTATTATTGTCAATAAATGACTGGGAATAATGGTAAAAGTTGTGCTTTTTGATGAAATATTCGACACTTTTCTTCCTATATTTATGCTAGTTAGTTGCGGTTCGTTTCTGAAATTTTCAACTTATAGTCCACTTTCTAAATAGAGTGAGGTAATAATTAATGCAAATGTGAAACGTGAACAAAAAGTTTAAAATTTCAGAAAAAAGCGCAACTAACGAGCAATAATAAAAAAGATAGTTATAAACAATAATTATCTATTCAAACAATTATGTTTATTAAATTGCATCCAATATCACCAACACTAATTGAAAAGTGGATAAAAAGTGGAAAATTATAGAAAAAACTGCAACTTTCTAGCATTATTCTAAGAGAATATTGTAATGAATAACAATAAGTTGTTTAAACAATTATTAATCACAAATTCAATTAATTTTCGGTTCGCTTTGACTGAACAGTTTCTAATAAGTTGAAAATTTTGGAAAAAACCGCGACTTTATAACTCAAGACTAAAAGAAAATTGCTTAAAACAATAATAAATTGTTTCAATAATTTATATAAGCATCTAATTATTAATAAAAAGTAGCATTATTACTCAATTGTAGAAAAAAACAGAAAAATATCATAATAAGCGCCAAAAACTCGCAAAACTAAATTTTTTACTCACAAGGTTTTTTTTGGAACCCTTCAAAACAGACTTTTGGGGGTAATATTTCAAAAATAAGTTTTCATTCGTATTAAATAGCTTATTTCAAAGAAAAATGTTGAATTTTAACTAGATTTACCTAATATTAACGATTCTGAATCAAATTTACAAAAATTTATATTTTTTCTCATGGGAATTCTGTGTTAAACTTCACGATTTGACATGGAATTGCTTATTTCACAAATTCCACGGGCATTGTAAGCAATGTCAGACCTAACTCAGGTAATAAATATATATTTCTCGAATGAAAATTTAGTTCAATTCAAATTTACAATTTAATCTAAACTTTTTGCAAATTGGCATGTAATTAAAATCGAAGCTCTCATACAAATTTGCCGACGTTCTTTGCCCACTTTGTCGTGACATACGTACAGGTATAAATTTGGACCAACCTATTCTTGCACTGATTCAAGACGTTTTTTTTTATTCGAAAATCTTTGACAAATGGCACTTTTGAAATTAAAAAAAAATCAACTTTGATGTTAAATAAAAAATGGTTAAAATATGTTTTAAAAAATCGTGTGTCACGAAAATTAAAAAATTTAATAAGCTTTTATTTTAAAAGAAACGTCAAAATCTGATGAAAATTGTAAGTTAAAAATTGATGATACTATTCAAGATTTTTCAACGAGGCTAAGTTTATTTCAAATTTTACTGCAAAACAAAGTGAAAAACAAATTATGGTTTGTGTGTATATATAATTCCTAGGGGTTATATAAAATGCTTAGGCAATGTATATAATATGCATTCGCGATTACATACTTTGCCTGAAATAGCCAGGCATTATATGCAATGCCTAGGGATTATATATGATGCCTGGATTATATACTTTGCCTGTAACATCTACACACTGTTATAAATGTTTGCAATTTTAGTATACATGGGCACATTAAATTTCCTATATGTTTACTAAATGCATTACACTTTGTAATTTTAGTATACTTACTTATACTAAATATCTTTTATGAAGTTATATGTATACTGAATTTATTAAGTGCACAGCAAGTTTCTTTCGCCTATATGAATTTCATAGTTTCTGTATACTAAAATTCATATACGTGTTCACTATATTTAGCTGTGCAAGCTCGTTTTTATTTACGCGAGTTGGGTAACGTTGCCGGTGCAATGCTAAAAGTTTCGTCTCCTTTCGGCGAGGATCTCCGAAGTCTTCTCTTTAAAAGGTATGTTCAATTCATTAAGGTAAATGTAGCTTAAGCATATGATTGTTTGAAAATTGAAACTTTGTTCTTTGATTTCATTTTTCATCTAATCATGTTCACAGATGATGAAGACGGAACCTACACGAAACGGAGCGTATATACTGACTTTAGTATATGCGTATACTAAACTTCGTATACATGTATACTGCATTTAGTATACGGGTATACTAAATTTCATGTACGTGCATCCTAAATTCAGTATATGCATATACTAAATTTACTGTACGCTGGTATACTAAATTTAATTTCATGTTGTGCATTCTTGCTTCCATTACATGCATACTAAATCTAGCACAGATTTTTCTAACATTGCAGGGTACTTGCAGGTATTGGACCGAAAACTTCGAAAAGATGTAAATTGCTTGTCAATACACGTACTAGAGATAGGAAAAACCAATTTTCCAATCACATGCAAAATTTGGTTTATTCAAAAGTGTAAACAAAAGTTTTCGTACAATGGGAAAATTTATTTTTACTATGTGGAGTAAGTGTCTTGAAAAGCAATTTGCATCTTTTCGAAATTTTTCGGACTAATAGGTGCTGAAATACAAGTGTCCCAGTACTCAAAAGGTACATTTTTATATTTTTGAATTCCTCGTAAAAAATTGAGTTGAAAATAATAATAAAAATTTGTTGTAAAGTTAATAATTAATGAGTTGTTAACAATTAAAGATTAACCAATCGCAAGCATGCGTTAGATGGACGACAGTCCATTGATGAGGTGGTGTGCGAAAAAGAGTAATTTTAAATTTGCAGGAGGTTGTGAATATCAATGGTGCAACTTCACACGCGGCAACTGAGATACGAGATTCTTAGAAAATATATTTTCCTTTAGAATACACGTTGAATTATGTTAACTTCCTTCAAGTATTTCTAATTCTGTAGAATTCAAACAAATTCTTAGAATTCACTTGTGGTCCTTTGAATTCTTTTGAAGCTTTTTGCAATTATCTTGAAACCTTTACAGTACACCATAAATTATTCTGAATTTCTCCAAGTCTTTTGTATTCTCTAAAATCTACTCAATCCTCTGAATTCTTGTGAATTCTTATCAATTGCCTGAATTCTCTGAACTCTTTCAAATTCCCAGAAATCTTTTGAATTCTATGAATTCTTTTGTGTTATCTAAATTCTTTTAAAGTTTGTGAATTCTTTTGCACTCTGTGAATTCTTCTGAATTCTCTAAATTCTTCTTAATTCTCTGAATTCTTCCGAATTCTCTGAATTCTTCTCAATCGTATGAATTCTTTTAAATTCTGTGAACTCTTTTAAATTTTCTGAAATCTTTTGAACTCTTTTGTATTCTCTAAATTCTTTTGAAATCCTATACATTTTTTTTCATTCTATAAGTTTTTTTGAAGTTTGTGAATTCTTTTGCACTCTGTGAATTCTTCCGAATTTTCTAAATTCTCCTTAATTCTTTGAATTCTTCTTAATTGTATGAATTCTTCCGCTATTCTCTGAATTCTTTTGAATTCTTCCAAATTCTCCGAATTCTCTGAATTGTTTTAAAATTTTCTGAACTCTCTAAACTGTTTTGAATTTGTTGAATTCACGGTATCACTGAATTTTTAAAAATGTTTTTCAATTATCTTGAAATCATTGGAATACACGTTGAATTATTTTAACTTTCTTTGAATATTTTTAATTTTGTGGAATTCAAACGAATTCTTCAGAATTAAGATTTTTTTTTCAATTTTCTTGAAATCTTCACCATACACCATGAATTATTCTAACTTTCTCCAAGTCTTTTGTATTCTTTGAACTCTCCTGAATTTTTCTAAATTCTCTTATAAATATTGAAGTGTCTGAATTCTTTTCAATTCTCTGAAATATTTTGAATTCTATGCAATCGTTTGTCTTGTCTTTTTTTTTAAATTATCAGAATTCTTTTGAAATTTTCTGAATTATTTAAACTGTTCTGAATTTTTCAATTCAAACAAGACCACTGAATTCTTTTAATAATTTTTAATTATCCTGGAATTATTAGCATACATTTGAAGTTACTTTGAACTCCTTCAGATCTTTTGAATTTTCTGAATCATCTTAAAATCTTTAGAATACGCGTAGAATTATTTTAACTTCCATCGAATATGTTGCATTCTGTAGAATTCAAACGATTTCCTGTAATCCACATGTACTCCTTTGACTTCTTCTGAAGTTTTTTTGAACTCTCTTAAAACCTTTACAATACACCGTGAATTATTTCGAATTTCTACAATTCTTTCGTATTATCTGAATTCTCCTGAATTCTTTTGATTGCTCTAAAATATATTGTATTCAAATAGTATTCTGAATTCTTTACCAAATCTCTGAATTCTTTCGATATCTTTAGAAGACGCATTGAATTATTTTGAATTCCTTCAAGTGTATTGAATTCTGTAGAATTCTAAAGGATTCACAATATTCGAAGAAAGCTAAAGTAATTCAACGTGTATTCTAAAGATTTTAAGTGAATTAAAAATATTCAAAAGATGGACTTCAAACTAACTCAAGGTGTATTTTAATGATTTCAAGATACTTAGGAAATATTTTCAAAATATTCAGTGAATTTAGAGAACTTAGAAGAATTCAGAGAACTCCGAAGAATTGACAGATTTCAAAACAATTCACAGAATTCAAAATAAAATTAGATAATTTCACAAAAATTAGATAATACATCAGAATTCATAGAATTTAAAATACGCCACAGAATTCAAAAGAATTCAGGCAATTCAAGAATTATCATAGAATTCAGAATAATTCAGAAAAGTTCGTAGAATACAAAAGACTTGCAGAAATTCAAATCGATTCATGGTGTTTTATAAAGATTTCAAGAGATATGAGAAAAAAAAACTTTGAAATTTCTGTAGAATTCGTGTGAATTTTACAGAATCAAAAATATTCAAAGAAAGTTGAAATAATTGAGAAAAATTCAAAGAATTGAGAAGAATTTAAAAAAATTCGGAAGAATTCACAGAGTGCAAAAGAATTCACAGACTTAAAAAGAATTTACAGAATTAAAAAAAAATTAGAGGATTTCAAAAGAATTGACAGAATACAAAAGAATTCAAAAGATTACAGAGAATTTAAAAGAGTTCAGAGAACTTAAAAGAATTCAGACAATTGAGAAGAATTCAGACAATTCGGAAGAATTCAAAGAATTGAGAAGAATTTAGAGAATTCAGAAGAATTCACACAGCGCAAAAGAATTCACAAACTTCAAAAGCATTTACAGAATTACAAATAATTATAGAATTTCAAAAGAATTTAGAGAATACAAAAGAATCCATAGAAATCAAAAGATTTCAGAGAATTTGAAATTCAGAGAATACAAAAGACTTGAAGATATCCAAAATAATGTATGGTGTACTGTAAAGGTTTCAAGATAATTTAAAAAAACTTCAAAAGAGTTCAAAGGACCACAAGTGAATTCTAAGAATTCGTTTGAATTCTACAGAATTATAAATACTCTAAGAAAGTTTAAACAATTCAACGTGTATTCTCAAGGAAAAGATATTTTCTAGGAATCTCTTCTCTCAGTTGCCGTGTGAAGTTGGACCATTGTTATTCACAACCTCCTGCAAATTTAAAATTACTGTTTTGCGCACACACCCTCATCAGTGAAACATGGACTGTCGTCCATCTAACGCATGCTTCCGATTAGTTAATCGCATTTTTTAAAATTATTATTGATAAGTAGTATTCTGATGTAAATTATTTTTAACAACATAATTCGCCTTTGACAGTAAAATTATACTTCGTAATAAGAACAATGTACCAGTGAATTAAATAAATAAATCGCTTTTATTCATCAAACTGATTCATTTACTATCTTCTGATTTAAACCTAGTCTCTAAATCTGAATCAGTGAAAAGTCACTGATCGTCAGTAAAATCTCACTGATACAAGTAGCTAGAATCCGGTTACTGACAACAAGTGGAAAGTTACTTATTCATTCAGTGAAGATTTGACTTTTGAGAGTTGGCAGCCCTGCACCACGTCAATTTAGCAGTCATAATAAAATAAAATTTTAGTGAACTCAATCAAATAATCATAGTAAAAACTTAAAATCCATAAATGTGATTAAATATTAAAAAAGGTGAAAAGTTTTGATGCTTCTAAATGACAAAAAACCTCATATATTTCTTTACTTTCAAGATTCAACTTTGATGTGCACACCCGTCAAGTAAGTATTTTTTATACGAGTTAGATTATAGGACTTGCATGTTGATGGCAGAAGTGAGAACGTGTTCAGTGTCAGGTGGCAAGAGGATTTTACAGAATTTGTGTGGAAGGTGTGAGTGGAGTGTGATGGTGGAAGCCTAGGAGGTGAGTAGGGTTGTATGAAGTGTATTTGGGAGATAAAAAGTGATTTTCAGTGTGAGTGAGAGGTGGGATTTAGCTTCTTAGAGAAAGTGAGGTTTAGGTTAGCAAGGACTCGGGGGAGTTTTTGGTTAGGAGTCTAAGGCCTTCGAGGGGTCAAGGATGGCTCAGGCAGAGTTGGGGAATCTCAAGGGAGAGAAAGGGGTGTATGCAGGGGCTGTGAGGAATTGAAAAAGAAAAAAAAGGGAAATAAAGGGAAAATTTGGTGGCAATAGACGGTACTATTCTTTAGAGACATATGTTGGTTGCGGAGGGGACTGCATGTAGAGATCCCAGTTACCGAAGACAGAACGGGAGGTGAACAGTGAGAGTGCTGGCAGTGCTGCTAGTGAAATTGACGGGAGCAAATTTTCCACGTGCCACGACGGCCAACATTGCGTGGTCGGGTTTCGAGCGGCGCGTCGGGGAGAGGTAGAAAACGGAACTGTGGGAACGAAGGAAGCGAGAAGGTAAGAGAGAGAGAGAGAGAGAGAGAGAGAGAGAGAGCTTGTCAAGCGCAAGTGACTGAGAGGATCTCTTGAAGAGGAAGAGAGACAGCCAAGTGAGTTCAGGCAAAAGTGAGGTAGGTTCCGTTTAAAAAAAGTAGGAGGACACGTAGGTTACCTCCCTTCCCCAAAAATGTAGGGAAAGTCGGAGAAGGAGGCTCTCGGGATCTTATTAGGCGAGATCAGGGGGCTAAGGAAGGGGGACTTAGGAGCAGATGGAAGGCACGAGGGAGGATTCGAGAATCAGAGATGAGAAATGGGAAAAGGAGATGAAAGAGCGGAAGGAGTGAGTAGAAGGGTTAGAGAGGGATAGGAAAGAAAAAGACGTTAAAATAAATCAGATGAAAGAGATGATTAGGGGGTGGAAGGAAAGGATGGAGAAAAGCCTTGAAAAGGTGGAGGGCAGGGCGGAAATGGAGAAAATGAGAAAATGTGGGTGTGGTATGAGGAAAAAGAGGTGTTAAAGGAAGTGCAGGGAAATTTGTTTCGCACGAAGTAGGGGGGTGGGGGTAATGCAGGGTAGAGGAGTAGTGAAGGTGCTGTACTAGAACGTAGCAGGAATAAAGAAGAAGGATGAAAAGTTCTGAAGGTATATCCAAGAGTTTGATGTTGTGGGAATGGTAGACGTGGGTAGAAAGAAAGAAATGGGACAAAATAGAGCCAAAGCTATCAAGGGGGTATAGGTGGAGACTCCAGGAGGCGGTCAGCAGAGAAGGATTAGAGGAAGTAGTTCATGGAGATGAAGAGAGGGAGGGAGTGCAAATGAGAGAAGTAATATAGGAGGGGTAACGTGAAATTTGTGACAGTGTACAATAAGGATGGGATGGAAGAGGGAAAGCAGTTGAATGACGAGGATGGATAGTGAAAAAGCGCTTTGAGGGGTGGACAGAGTTTTGAAAGGAAATCGAAGGATAAGATAATAAATAAGGAGGGGAGATTATAAGGGACTGGATAGAGGATAGAGGCTGTGCGGTGGCGAATAGTATGGCAACTGGGGACGAAGAGGGAGAATACACATATGTGAGTAACGTGGGGGTGTCTATGACAGACTATGGAGTCATGATTATGCAAGGGTGGAAGGAGACGGAAAGATTCGCAGTAGAAGGGAGGGTAGAATTAGGCCACCAGCCATTAGGGTTGTGCATAAGGGGTGAGAGCGGCGGATGGCGAGAGGGGGAAAAAGGGTCGACAGGAGAGAAGGTGAGCTGGGCGAGGGAGGCGATAGAGAGGTATAAGGAGCAGTTAGGGAAGTTACACTGTGACGGGGAGTCAGTGGAAGAGATATGGGAGGATTTAAAAAAGAAAGTGAAAGGTTGCGTACAAAAGAAGGTATTCAAAAACAAGGAGAAATAAATGGTGTAGTCGTGGTGGGATAGGGAATGTAAAAAGATGAAAAGGAAGGTGAAGAAGAAGTACAAGAAGTAGAATGAGGGTACAGCGAAAAGGGAGGAGAAAGAAAATGAGGAAGGAGTTTAGATTGATGTGTAAGAAGAAAGAACATGCGGGAGGCAGAGATGGAGGAGTTGGATGATGATGAGCTAGAAAAAAGATGAGGAAGTTAAAAAGGTCAAAAGCAGCAGAGCTGGATGGGGTACACAACGAAGCATGGCTGTTAGTACACAAGAGGTTAGGGAGAGGCTGAAGGAGGTAGTGAAGAAAGAATGGTGGAGGGGGGGGGATTCCGAGGAGAGTGGAAAGAAGTGTTGATAGTGTCACAGTATAAGAAAGAAGACAGGAATAGACAGCGAAATTATAGAGGGATTACGCTAATGAATACGCCGTATAAAGTATACGCGATGGTGGTGGCGGAGAGGCTGCGTAAGTATGTCGAGGGGAAAGAAATATTGCCGGAGACGCAGGCGGGCTTTAGGGCGGATAGGATTATTATCGACAATATCTACGTTCTGCAGCACGTGGTGGATAGAGAATTTGTGAAGAAGGAGTCGAGAGTGTACGCATTTTTCGTGGATCTCAAAGGCGCGTTTTCTTCAATGAATAGGGGAAGGTTGTGGGAGGCGATGGAGGATAGGGGAGTGGAGAGAGGCCTGATCGAGAGGGCAAGGAGATATATAAAGAGACAAAGTATACTGTAAGAGGAGGGGAGGGGATTTCGGACGGATTTTGGATGGATAGGGGGTTAAGGCAAGGGTTTTCGCTTAGCCCAATGCATTTTGCGATTTTAATTTGCGGATATGGAAAGTAAGCTGGGGACCGGGGTGGTAGGAGGAATCAAGATAGGAGGGGTTAGAATTTGGTCACTAGCGTATGCAGATGATATGATGTTGCTAGCTAGAAGTGAGGAGGCCTTAAAGGAGATGATGAATAGGTTGAGGAAATACCTGGATAAGAGCAGGTTAGAGCTGAATGCGGAAAAGTTCAAGATTATGGTGTTCAGAAAAGGAGGCGGGAGGGATAAGGGAGGGGAGTTGAAGTGGAAGAGAGTGGTGGTGCAGGAGGTGAAAGAGATTGTGTACCTGGGCTTCGTGTTTCGGAGGAACGGGCAAGTGGATGATCACTTGAAGGAGAGAGTGTGAAGGGCAAATTTGGCAATGAGGCAGGTGGGGGGTTGGAAAAAAAGTAATTCGCAGATGATTTCGAAAGAAGAATGAAATTTTTTGACTCACTAGTAATAAGTGTACTATTGTATGGAGTAGAGGTATGGGAATGGAAGGAATGTGAAGAGGTAAATAGGACACAGGAGAGGTATGTAAAGTGGACATTGGGGTTGGCAAAGAACACGCCTAATTATATTGCCAGGAGGGAGGCGGGGAGAACGAGTGAAGGAATTCTAGCGGGGAATCGAGCGTGTAAATATGAGGAGAAATTTTTGGAAGAGGGGGGGAAGTAAGCTGGTTAGGAAGTGTTGGTGGGAGAAGGAGAACAGGAGAGAGAGTAAGAGGATGGTGGCTGAAAATGGAAAGGTATTTTAGGACGAATGGACTACAGATGGACGAAGTGAGAAGGATGAAAAGAAAGGACGGTATATGATTTGGTTAAGAAAAACAACGTGGAGAGAGAGAAGACAGCAGAGGGAAAAGAGAATAAGAGAGTCAAGATTCAACGGGAACCGTGGGTGGATTATGATAAGCACAAGAGCGCAATGTTTGTGTGAGAAAGGAAGTCAGGAGCTTATAGCGAGGATGAGATGTGGGTGCATGGAGGATTTTAATAGGTTCTGGCTCTCTAGGGAAAAGAGGATGTTTGAACTGTTTGGGAAGGGGTATGCAAAAGTGAAGCACTGGTTGGAGGGATGCGTAGAAGTGAGAGAGTAGGGACATGCGAGCGAGGCGAAGCGAGGAAGGCAAGGCGATAATAGCTTGCGGTCCTAGAGATTAGGTATGGAAGGATGTTAGTTTTAAGGCTTAGATCGAAGGAAATTATGTGGGAAAAGGAAAGTGTGAGCAAGTCAATTTTTGTAAGGCCAGCAGTCTGAAGAATAAACGTTAATACTAGTACGAGTTACATCATATTTTCCCCGCAGTAAATTCAGCATATTTACAGTCCGAAAATTAATAATTTTATTTAATTACAGAATTATTCTTGCTACTTAAGTAGAAGAATAACAACAACGCTTTATTTTTAAACTTAGAGGTTATGTCTCACATGATTTACTCTGGTGTTACTGAATTGATTCGTGAATAAGTCCGGAATCACTGATTAATAAATGAAATGCCCAGCTTATTATCTCAATCAGTGAATTTTTCACTGACTTATATTTAGAGAGTAACCCTTAGCTTATTTTTTATTCAAATTTTCAGTAAATCAGTATTTCAGGTCTTCACTGAATAGTGCAGGTCAAACTAGTTCTATCAAAAGCACAATTGGGTGAATCCAGTTTTAGCTGATATTTTCAGGTAGATCACGAAATCAGATCGAATTTAACATTTCTTCGGGTTTTCATAAAAGCACTTGGTCTAATTTATTTTTTTGTCATCACTGTAAATCCGCTTCATATTTATGACATCCATATGTACAATTTATTTGAAAAAAATATCAGTCATGAAATAGGAGGATAAATTTTCTTTATAAATATGATAAGGTTTTTTATTTTCATCAGAAGAAACTATAGTACATTCACGTATATAATATGCTATTTATATAATATAATACAGGTAACTGAAAAAGCAATACTTTTAATCCTTACTTGTACCCATAAGTTCGAGATTTTCATTATTTTTAAGTATTATTCTCATATTAATTCAAGAACAACTAAGAACTTAGATAATGGGATTAGGCATGCTTACAATAGATTGGGATTGATTTATTCGGAGGAGCTTCTACAATTTTAATCCTACTTCACTAGTTAAGTTCATGCAATTATATAATAGTATTACGCGCCTTTTTCTCCAGATAAAGTTGTAGATGTTTAAAGTCTATCACCGCAAATCCGTATTCCTGAAACTTAACAAATTAAAATCATTCTGGCAAATTTTCGGTTGCACGTCAAAACTTTTCTGTCCTACAATTTTGAGAACATTTCTGAATTTTTTATCCAACCTGCCGTTTTCATAATTAAGTATAAATCTACTCCTTGTCGCTCTGACTGAAAAGTCTGACGACAGAAATAATCATTCCCTGTACAGAGTTACGCAATCCTTCTGTTTTTTGCACATTTGCTCTTTCATAATAAAAAATATTATTCCTATATCTAAAAAATTCGAATTTTTATTCAACTGCGAAGTGATGGAGTTCCTGTGTTGGAACGCCCCTTCAATCAATCCTCCTGTAAAATGAAGCTACCACGCGTCAGGTCCCTTTCTTTGCAGACGGTCACAAATGAGGAATTGTAATTTGTAATAATTGTAATTTTAATTGTGATTTTGAGGAACTTCACTAACAAAACAATGATGGGTACTGACAAATTTCAAACAAGATGTAGATTTTATAATATTTTGAAATAACATCTTTATGTTATTTAAGGATTTTGAAGGTCTTAAGATAATTTAAATTTTCCTTAAGATTCAAGGGAAAATTTACATTAGCTAAATATTTTAAATTTGTTGAATTTTGAAGACATTACAAATACTGCAAAAATGTGACAGATTTTCAAATATCTATTAAGTATTCTCAAATTTTTTCAAAACGTCAAACAGTCTTATTTTTCTAGATACTTTTTCGACATATCTGAAATCTTCAAAAATATTTTTGAATTTTCACAAAAAACCTAGGCAAATTATATTTGTATTTTTTATTTCGTATTAAAAGTTATTTTTTTTCCTTGAAATTATAATTTACCTATTTTTTTTTTTCATTCTTGACTGTTTTAAAGTTGAAATATTTTTCGGCTGAGAAATGTCATTTTTTGTTGAAAATTCGTCTTTTTGGATGAATTTAAGTGTTTTTAATTTGAAAGTAAAACTATTTTGTGGTTAAATTATAAACTATTATATTTGTCACTCAGGAATGATATTTTTTGTTTGAACATTCAATTTTTTGTTCAAAAGTTAAACCACTTTGTTAAAAATTCAATTGTTTCGTTAAAGATTTATCAATTTACTTCAAAATTAATTTTTTTATTTTGTTTAAAATGTAACACTTTTGTTCAAAATTTGTCTTTTTTTGGCCGGAAATAAATCTTCTAAGTTGAGAACTCATCTTTTTGTTTCAGGATGCAACTATTTTCTCGTCATTTTTTTTTTAATTCAACATTTTTTGTTTTTAAATAAAAATATTTTTGGTTTGAAATATCAACTATTACATTTGTTGTTGAGAATTCATATTTTTTGGTATAAAATACAACTATTTGGTTAAAAGTTGAATCAATTCATTAAAAAGTCACTTTTTTGGTTCAAGGTTCATAATTTTATTTGAAAATGTGTCTTTTACGGTATAAAATTAATTTCTTGGTAGAAAATTCATGTATTCCGTTAATAATTTGATTATTTGGATGGAAATTAACTTCTTTTGTGGAAAATTCATATTTTCGGGTTAAGAAATTATACTTTCTTTGTAGAAACTACGTCTTTCTTCGAAAATATTTATTGTTTTTTGGTCAAAAATGCAACTTGTTGATAATTAATCCTCCTTGGTGGAGAATTTAAGTATTTTTTCAAAATGTATCCTTTTGGATGAATTCAACTGTATTTTATTAAAAATAAAAATATTTTCGTACTGATATAGCAACTATTACATTTTTCATCGAAAATTCATCTTTTTTTATTGAAAATCAAACTATTTAGTCAAAGATTAACTGTTTGTTCAAATCTTGATTCAAATTTTGTATTTTCTATTCTAAATTATTTTCCTACTTCCTATTTTTCTATTTTCGATAAATAAATCCGAAACGACAAGTCCTTTCAAAAAATTGTTGAGAGGAAAGTTATAGGATTTTTCAAAAACTATAATTTCAATTTAAGACTATTCCCCATTTGTTTGCGTCGTTCGGCTCAAAATTTGAATTTTTTATTTTTTTCATAATATTTTCGATGAATAAAACCAAAAGATCAAGCCTTACGAAGAAATGGTCAAGAGGAAATTTCTAGGTTTTTCAAAAAGCTATAATTCATATTTTGAACTTCTTTTCGTATCATGCATAAGACCCGAAAATCTATCCGAGCTTTAGCACTTTTTGCTCTACAAAAGACAATAAAAAATATTTCAAAAATTGTCGAAAATAAATCCGAAAGATTTTAAAATAATTTTAGGAAATAATTCGAGTCAGTTTGAAAGATATTTAGTAGTTATTCGAAATTTGTATGTTGTGGTGAAAAAACACGTCTGATCTATTTTTTAAGTCTTTTAAAGAGAAAAAAACAATCGTTCAAATATATACAATACTTTCCGAGAAAAAAATGATTAAAAATATGCTTTTTTTATGCGTTCACATTGAAATGCCCTTATAACAAACTATTGTGGTTCGGCTCGAAATTTTAATTTTCTTTTTTTTTATAATATTTTCGAGAAATAAACCCGAAATGACAAGTCCTATCACCAATGGTTGTGTGAAATTTAATATGACTTTTCTAACACTAGAATTCCAATTGAAGTCTTTTCCCCATATTTTACGTCGTTTGGCTCAAAATTTGAATTTTTGAATTTCTTTATAGCATTTTCGATAAAGAAAACCAAAATTGCATGTCCTATCAAAAAATGGTTACAGAAAGAATGATAGTTTTTCAGAAAGCTACATTTCATCTTTAGAATGTTTTTCCGTATCTCACTTGGTTTGGTTTGAAATTTTTATTGTTCATAGTATATCCGATATATCAAACTGAAAAGATAAGTCTCATAAAAAGATTGTTAGGAGAAATTTTATAGGCCTTCTTAAAAGTTATAATACTTGTTTCAGACTTTTTCCCATATTTTGAGTCTTTTGGCTCAAAATTTGAATTTCGCATTTTCGCATACTATTTTCGATAAGGGTGTGCAAAAAGCTCGAAACTGCGAGTTGAGACAAGCCGATTTTTTTCGAGTCGAGTCGAACGTTTCGAGATACTCGAAAGTTTCGGGCTGCTCGAAAGTTTCGTGTTTTCGAAGCTTTTGAAATTAACAAGAATTTCTTCAAACCCGGTACTAGGGTTTTTTTTTTAAATTGCTAACAGTGATTATAGAATCAAAAGTAAGAATTCAAGATTTCCTATCCAAAACAAAGACTAAATTCTTAAAAATTTCAATAAATTGACAGCTGAAAAATTTAATAAACTGACGGATTTTCAAGAGACTCAGTATACTAGAGTTTTTTTTCGGGCTTCTGATCATACATTTGGTCGAAATTTTGAAGAAATTTATTATATTCATGGATGTCGTCAGATTATTCAATTTTTACCAAATTTGGTCATCGTTCTGGATAAAAAATCTTGAATTTTTAAATTTCATTTCAAAGTCGCTGTTAGCAATCTGCAAAACTTCATATTATCGGGTTTGGAAAAATTCTGGTTAATTTCAAAAGTTTCCAGAACCTGAAACTTTCGAGCAGCTCGAAACTTTCGAGCACTCGAAAGTTTCGGGTTCTCGAAGATTTTCGAGTTCTCGAATATTTTCAAGTTCTTGGGACTTGGGCTCGAGTATGTCTCGAAGACATTCAAGAACTCGACAGTTTCGAGTTCTCGAACTCATTCGGGTTCTCGAAAGTTTCGAGTTCTAGAAGACATTCGAGTACTCGGAAAGTTTTGAGCTTTCTGGAAAGCTCGATCACGACTCGACTTGAAACGGATCAAGCTCAGCTCGACTCGACTCGAAAGCTAACAGCCAGGCTCAACACATTCGAACTTCGAGTTTCGACTTTTTTGCACACCCCCAACTTTCGATAAATAAAGCCAAACTATTTAGTCTCATCAAAAAATGGTTACAGGAAAAATTATGGGTGTTGTGAAAAGCCTTTGAGACCTTTTCCCATATTTTGCGTCGTTTGGCTCAAACTTGGAATTTTGGAATTTCCTTACAGTATTTTCGAGAAATAAAACCAAAGAAGCATGTCTTATTAAAAAATGGTTACAGAAAAAATTTTAGTTCTTGCAAAAAGATACAATTCATCCTTTGGCTCAAAATTTCAAGTTTAGATTATTTTATAGTATTTTCGATAACTAAAACCAAAATATCAAGTGTTATCAAAATATTGTTAAGGGAAAAATAAAAGGTCTGATAAGATTCATCTTTGTAACCCTCATCTGTGTCTCACATACTTTGGCTCAGAATTCATGAAATTCACAGAATTTAAAAAAATCCAGGAATTTGGGGAATTGAAGGAATTCGAGGAATTTCCGAAATTCAGCCTGATTCGGTCTGAGATTTCAAGCTTTTTGCATTGCATGAAACATTACAAAATATTTCAAAAATTGTCCAAAATGATTCCGGAAGATTTTAAAATAATTTTAGGAAATAATTCGAGTCAGTTTAAAAGATATTTTGTAGTTATTCGAAATTTATATATTGCATTTATAATTATTTTGCTTTTTAAATCGAGAAACTGCAAGATGCTTCTATTATTAAAAAGTGTGAATATAAAATAACTGATGACTCGAATATTACTATGCATTCAAAAATTAAACTAATCTGCCCATTGCGAGGTCAAAAAAACACGTCTGCTCTATTTTTTTAGCCTTGCAGAGAGAAGTGAGTTGCATATTTATAGGAAATAAGAATATTTTTGGAGACGATAGACGCGAAAAACGAAAACATAGAGGAATTTAGAATGACAAATCAGAAATTCATTTAAAATGTTTTAGCAAAAAGACATAGGTTTTTACCGAAAATTACGATTTTAGACCATTTGCTTATTACTTTTTCTCAAAACAAATGAACAAATAAACGAATTATTTTTGTTCCAAGATTCTCTATCATGCATCAAATTTAGACGATTTACTATGTAGACAGACATTTTTCACAAATATGGATTTTTGTTTTTACAAACATTTTTGATGGATAAAACAAAAAGTCCTAAAAGTTTTCCTTTCGACTTTTTACCTATCTCGCGTATTTTAGCGTAATATTGAAATTTTCGATTTTTGCATCATATTTTTTATAAATAGAACCAAAATTACAATTCCTATCAAAAAAATGTTTAAATACATTTTTTCGGACCTTAAAGCTGCAATTCCTCGCTAAATTTCTCTCCCGTATCTCACGCCATTTAGTTTGAAATTAGCATTTTCCTTTTTTCTTGCATAGCATTTTTGATAAGCAAAACCAAAATAACACGTCTTATAAAACAATGGTTTTCAGAAATTTTGTAATACTTTTAAAAAAATATAATTGCTCCTAGAAACATTTTCACGTATTTTCCTTAGTTTGGTTCAAGAGTTGAAATTTTGATTTTTCCTTAGTATATACGATTAATAAAACCAAAATATCAAGTCTTATAAAAAAATGTTTAAAAAAATTATATGTTTTTTAAAAAGTCACTAATTCGAATTATCTATTTTTTCATATTATTTTCGATAAATAAAACCGAATAATTATTTTTTATGAAAAAATCTGCCCGCTAATTTTGTAGAATTTGCAAAAAGCGGAAATTCCTGCACAAAATTTTTCCCAGAACATGCATCTTTTGGCTCAAAATTTGAATTTCGGATTTTCCTCATAGCATTTTCGATAAGTGAAACCGATATGACTTGTCCTATAAAAAATGGTTCAGATATATTCGTACAATGTAATTATTTCATTTTTTTTTATTGTAAATTCAGCTACTTGTGTAAAGTTGAACCACATTATTAAAAATGCATTATTTTTTGGTTGAACATTTATCTATTTAGTTAAAAATTGAGCTATTTTGTTGAATATCCTTTTTTTATTCTTACAAATTAATTTTTTAAGCAAGAATGTAACTTTTCATTTTTGGTTGAAGATTTAACTTTTTAGTTGAAAATTCTACTTTATTTGCAGAAAACTAATCTTTTTGGTTGAAATTTCCTCTAAGGTTTAAAACTGTAACAGCTTGGTTAAAACTGCAACTGTGTTGTTGAAAATTAACTTTTTTCTTGAAAATTCATTTCTTTGGTTGAAAATTCATTTTTTTGTTGTTGAAAATGTAACTAATTTTGTTCAAATTTTATTTTTCACGTATAAAGTTTGGTGGCTACGCTCTTGTAGCGTTTCTATACCATTTTATATTTTTCACTATCAGGTCTGACTACTGAAAAAGTTCACTAAATTTTGTGAAGAGCATTATTTGTCTGTATAAAAAGGTACCTGGTAAAAATTTTTTTTTGTCCTGGAAGACCTAGAAAAGTCCGGATTTTTTTTTAAGAAACGCTAGACGCTCTGTATATATTTTTCGCAAATTTTCTAAATTTTGATTTAAAAAAAAGTGTTCCATCTCTATCTGCAAGGACATACACAGAAATATGTGTATTGTGAATTCTCTTTTGTTAAAGCTCCTTCGTCGAAAATCATAACTTTTCTACATTAGGTTCAAAAGTATTATATCAAATGGATATTATATTTATTTCTGTACCTCACCCCGGGATTTGTTATTCATATATTACAAAATAAAGTACAAATATTATTCATCATAAAAACTTTACTATTTTTTTCTTATTTTGCATGACATTTCAACTTCAAATACCCTGAAAAATGTATCATTTTAATAAATTTATATTATTAAATTTCATAATATGCATTGGTATTGAAACAAACGTATTTGCATTGTCTTGTTTTTATACTTTAAAAAAGTGCACATCCTATAAAAAACAATTTTGTTATTAAACATTTTATTCCAACTTGTGTGGTTTTTACACATATTTACTTTCTTTATTTTCAATGTTATTTTTGACGATTTTAACGATAAATACGCATCCTAACGCAAAGTGCTTCTGAAAAAATTTGTATAATAAAGGTTTATAACAAATTTGTAGATCATTTTTGGTAGAACAACTTTTGTCTATTAATTTTTTTTGGTCTCTTGTGTGGTTTTTCCGAAAATTTAATTTTTAAATTTTTTATCCTATTTTGTACGATTAAAACAAAAACCACGCTTCTTTAAAAAAATTATTTATGGCAAATTTTTATTCATCTTTTTTGTGTGAGCAACTTTTATCTATTTTTTTTCATAGCTTGTGTCATTTGTCTACAAATTTGAAGATATTTTTTATATGCACAATTTTGGTCTCTGAATCTTTTTTCACATAATGCATAGTTTAACCGCAAAATGGAATTTTTTATTTTTCATTATTTTTTGTGCGATCAAAATATTAATTTTTGATTTTTGAAAAAATTCAAATAGCTGTTATGACAATATTGAATGATGTTCGATAGGCAACGGTTTTCTCCTTTTAAATTTTTTCATATCTTGCATTTTTTGGCTTAAAATGTTAATTTTCGTTTGTTTTGTGGAATTTTATAAATGCTATAACTCCCGTAGTTTTTTTTTATATCAAAAAATGTCATTGAAATAGACTGTTAGTATTTTTTAGTGCCACGAACATCCGTCCATAGAAAAAAGTGGTCTTAAAATTTTTTTAATGCGCTAACTTTTAGAATTTTCATCCAAAATGGCTGGCTAACGAACTTGACCTTCATTTCAGGACACTTGAAGAGTATACAAAAGCCCAATGCAATCTGTAAATTCTTTCGGAAGTTATCTTGCTGACAGACTGAAAATCTACATACATACATACACACATAGGCAGAGAGACACATTCACGAAATCCTGTTTTTTGGGTTCAGAAAGCCACAAAACGTGGACATATAACAAAAAATTCCAGAATTTATCAATTTTTGCACCTTGACTTCAACTTATATCATGACCTAGGAAATTTGCATAAAATTTGTGAAAATACAAGACAGTCTTTAGAGCATTCTCTTTAATCCAAACAGATAAAACTTAAGAAGTCCTAACCAGTTTTAGAAATATGTCTAAAAACTTGTAAGCTTGTTTGCGTCAAATTGCATTGGAAAAATTAATAAATTAATAAATACCGTGGACGTGCGGTCTTATGGACCACAACTCAAAACCGTGGTGCGGTATGTGGGACCGCACGCCCATAATTGACGGGTTAGTAATAAAATTCATCGATTTATATTTTTCTTGCAGAATTAAGTTGCTAGTACAATAAGGATAAACTTGAGAAAAATAAACATAGGAAAATTCAAGGTGGACCTCGGTTCTAGTACTATTCAAACACAGGGACACAAATAACTATAACCGATCAAACTCCAGCTCTTTTTGTACTACAAACCAATTTGAAAATTTTCCAAAAATTCGAATTGAAATTCAAGAATGAAAAACATTTCTAAATTAAATCTTAAAAAATAAACGCTTTGATATCAAAAAGTTTAAAATCGTGCTATTCAAAATCAAAATACACTGCTGTCCCGCTTTACCAGCCGTGTCGGGGGTACCCTCAATGACCTCGATGACGAATCGGGACTCTTTGAACGGTAAATAATTAGGGCCGTATGAATCATTCCTGATGGAGTTCTGTCCCCAAAAATATTTTCTTTGTATTTTTGCCAATTTGGTTTCATAATATCATAATGAACGAGGAAATTTTTGTGCTCGAAAATCAAACTTTATCAAAGTACACAGTTATGAGCATGTACTTAGATATAACAGGGTGGCCATTTTAATCTAAGAAAAAAATTCCTGGTCATCTCTCGACTTTTTCTCGGTTTGCAAACATTTTTCACGGTCAATAGAATGAAATAAATGGAACACTGAAGCTAAACATTTTTTCCATTTGAAGGAATAAAAAATAAACTACAAATTAAAGCACGCAAAGTGGAGCTCTTGAATTTTGACCTTTCAAAACTGAAGTTAAAGTTTGTTATTGCAAAAATTTTGTATTTGAACTATCAATAATTTACACGAATAAAATGAAAGGTTGTACAACTTTTCAATTAAACGATTTAAAATGAAATGCAGATACACTACAAAATTGAGAATTTCTAACTTTTATACATTATAGAGTTCAAAGATTCAGATTAAATTCCAAAAATATGAATCCACGGTATCACTTTCAATTCTCCAATTCAAAGAATCGATCTATGAACTTTAAAATGTTCCAAATTATATTATTTTAAGCAATTTCAAGCTAGAAACATTGAAAATTGAAAAATGAAATTTTTTTTAACTGAACACTTCGTAAATTAGAAGTTAAACTATTTCCGTTTTAAATAGTTAAAACATCCTTGAAAAGAATCAAAATTTGATTTCCAAATATTGAGAAATCTAGAAGTTCTTTTAAATTTTTTCAAATTAAAAATTTTTTTAGAACTTCTAAATATTTTAATAAATGTCAATTGCTAAATGTTTTTTACCAACAATTGTACAACTTAAAAGGCTTTTGATTTCTTATTATTCATGGTTTCAAGACTGCATTTGAAAATTCTTTAAATTAAAAATGTAACCCTGAGGCACCCCCAGCGCGGACGGAGAAGAGAGATCGGTCCGTGTCAGATACTGGTATCACACCCGTTAGACGGCCGAGTGCTCCATCCACCGTTCGCAAGTGGTAGCGACCAGCTTTAGTAAGACGGGACTTTACGCAACGGTCCGTAGTGCGGTCTGACTAGTTTGTATTTATTTACTGATAATATAAATAGAAAAATTAAATCTTAATACTATTCTCTTTTTTAGAAGAGTTAATACATTAAGGGCATGTGATACTTAGAAAATTATTGATTTTAGCAGTGTTAGGTTCCCCCGGCTTTTTTCCTACAATAATAAAGATTTTGCCTTAAAAATTTGGGGAATGAT
>JAABKJ010003088.1:0-26575 GCA_011634705.1 Andricus grossulariae
TGCCGGTCTAGTCCGCCGGGCAGACCACTTTTTTTTTTGCCGGTGTAATTGCAGTAATAATGGAAACATTGAAGTGCTGGTTAAGTCCACCGGGCATGACAATACTTTGTTTTTTGTAAAATTGTACAAGAAAAATCGCTGTTTTCGTCGATTTTACGTTTATTTTTGCGTTTTTTTGGAAAAATATGAGCTAACTTGAGTATTTGGACACGGGATTCGGATTTAGCGACCCCAAAAACATATAGATATGCCGGTGTAGTCCGCCGGGCAGACCACTTTTTTTTTGTGTGTTGGTATTATTAAAACAATTGTTATGTACAAATTCTGAGTTTGGCTATTTTTTAATGGATAGTCTTAATTTGTTTACGCAATTAACTAAGAATATCTTTCCGATGACTGTTTTCTACGATTCTTCGCAAATTCCCACGAATTATTACTTATTCAAACAATTTTCATAAACAAATTCAGAATTTGGCTATTTTTCAACTAATTCGCTCAACTTGTGTACGAAATCAAGCAAGAATGTGTTTCCGATAACTCTTTGCTGCGATCTTTAACAAATTTACAACTATTATGTATTGTTTAACTAAATTATCATAAGAAAACCTTATTTATTCTCACATTTTATACAAAACCTCTGAAATTCAGTGATCTAAACATTTTCAATTCTAAAAAATAACTTTTGTTAATTTGTTTGTTTATAAAGCAATACAAATTCTTGTTTTGAATGATTTTTAACCACTAGAAATTATTTGTAGATAGTTTCAACACAGGCATAAGACTTTCTTTGATCAATTTGAAAATCTTCAATAAAATTGTACTTTTAAATAGTGAAAACAAAAGTCAACTTTGTTATAAAATAAAAAATTAACCAAATTTGTTATAAAAAGTCCAAAAACATGAATCTTTCCGAGCTTTGAAAAGCTTTCATTTAGAAACAACGTCCAAATCGAGAGAATCTTGTAGGTTGAAAATTGATTTGTCCACATAAACTTTTTTGTCACACTGTGCCACCTCAAATTGACACAACAGAATGATCTAAGAATTAAAAACAAAAATGCTTTCCCATGTCAATCTTATGGGAAACTTTGAGTGTACGGGGTGATGGATAAGTAGTAATCAATTTGACTCAAAGGAGGACGAGAACGATTTCCAAAAGAAAATTACTATATAAGGACCAGCCTAATAGAAAAGGAATAGAAGTATGTAGAAAAAGAGGGGATTGAAAGAGTATTACGTGTATTACGTGTATTACGTTTATTTCTGTATCTCGTCCTGGGATTGCTCACTGAGATATTGTAAAATAAAGTACAAATTTTATTTTTCATGATTACCTTAATATTTGTTCCTTATTTTGCACTAATTTTAAATCTCAGCTACCCTGAGAAATATATCGTTTTAACCAATTTATATTATAACAATTCATAATATGCATTATTAAACGTTTTATTGCAACTTGTGTCGTTTTTCCACATATTTTATTTCTTTATTTTTAATGTTATTTTTTACGATTTAACCTAAAAATACGCACCTTAGCAAATTATGGTTCCAAGTAAATTTATAGATATAATTCAGGCGAAAAATTTTGTTAAGTAAAATATTATTGTAGCTTGTGTTCTTTTCCCAAAAAGGTCATATTTTCATTTTTTGGTATATTTTTATAACAAAAGTTTGTAACAAATTTGTGGGTATATTTTTTTTTTTGGTTGGACCACTTTTGCCTTTTCATTTTTTTTGTCTCTTGTGTCATTTTGCCAAAAATTTAATTTTTTACGATTCAAAGAAAATCTGCTCGTCCTATCTGAAAATTATTAGTAACAGAATTTTAGATCCTTTTTGTGTGAACAACTTTTGTCTTTCTTCGTACCTTATGTCGTTTTTAAAAAAATGTAATTTTGTTATTTTTAACCCTGATTAGTCACACGGGGTTACAAAAACTAAAAGATTATCTTTTGTAATCCTGAAGGGCCCTGGAAATCGAGTGTAAATCGCAACAATAGGATTCAGGTCAAAACGGTGAAGCCATTTTGTCTGATTATTTGTATGCGGACTTCAAAGAGTATAGAGACTCTCGGTAAAGGTCGATTTTTTCGAAAAAAAATTCTATTTTTCATGCAAAAATTAAAAGAAAGAAATTTTTCTCGATAGCATCGTTATCGTAATGTGTTCTACTATTTAGCGAAGCAGGGAGCAGGTAAAGAAGTTTTTTTCTCGAGTTTTCCTTTGCGCGCTACAAGCGAGAAAAGGAGAAACCACCACCCGTTATGAATCAAGTCTGCAGGTAATGAAACACCCACTGTAACCAACACTTATACATTCAGGGACTTATCAACCGAAAAGGATATTTAAAAAGAAAATTGTTCACTTTTTTAAAGATAGAAGATTAAGTTTTGACAAAACAGTGAAATTTTCAATAGAAAATATTAATTTTTAAAGAACAAGAATTATTTTATACCAAATAATGCGTATTTTCAACGAAATAATTTAAGTTTCAACTTAAAATGATTAATTTACAAGAAAATAGTTCAATTTTTTAGAAAAGAGATGATTTGTAAACAGAAATGATTCATCTTTGATCAAAAAATTCATGTTTAACAAATTAGTACAACATTCAACCAAGTATTTGTATTTGTAACCGAGAAGATTAATTTTGCACTGAAAAAGACGAATTTTTAACAAAATACAAGATTGTTTAACTGAATATATTTACATTTTTCAACAAAAAACACGAATTTTGAAAAAAAGAAGTTAATTTTAAGCCAAACTGTTGAATTTTCGAGCAAGAAGATTATTTATTTTTTACAATGAAAGACAAATTTTTAACAGAATATATGAAAACCGAACCAAGATATTCGCAATCAGGGGACAAATGTATACCATTTGCTTCATGATGCGTTAATGGAACATGTCCGAGTGAAATGATAAACTGCTCCTAAGAAATGCAGTATTTGCCTAAAAGTAACATTGTGAAGTAAAACGTTAGTTGCAAAACGATTCACAGTTCTTGTTTTGGACAAAATCACCTACAAGTGTACATAGAATACAGTCAAATTAGCTGAAAGAAGGCGATTTGGTGAAAAAAATTAGCAGCTGTACCTATTCATGTCAACAAATACAGGTGCTATACGTTTTTTCACGAGGAAAAGATGCGCAGTTAAATTCCATATCTGAATATATGTTTGAAAAGTTAAAATTTGAAACCTTCTTGTACAAGCTCTCAGGTCCAAAAAAATTTTAAAACCGGTTATTGCAGACAGCCTCTGAGTTGTGCAAGCATGCAAAGTTGGTGTACAATGCGAATAAATCTGTTATTTTTGGGAGAAAATTGAGCGACTAGATTATTAATATCTTGCATGTTTATATAATCTGCCTTTTTATACAGAGAGCTTGTATATCGTAATTTAATGTAACAAGGTACTAATTTCGGAGTAAGTTGCCGAAAATTTTACAGTTACACTGAGTCGACGTGAATATTGTATGCATGAATTCGGGGGCAAATTGATTATAAGACATTATATTGTTTACAGTTTTATTCCACAGTCTGCATTTAATGATATTATGCATCCTTGACCACCTAAACCCACCCAAAATCTTGGGAATTCACCCACTCATTTGAGTAGGGGCCCCTACTATTCGTATACGGTGTGTTTGCCCCTGAATGTATAAGTGTTGGTCACAGTGGGTGTTTCATTACCTGCAGACTTGATTCATAACGGGTTGTGGTTTCTCCTTTTCTCGCTTGCAGCGCGCAAAAGAAAACCCGAGAAAAAAACTTCTTTACGTGCTCCCTGCTTCGCTAAATAGTAGAACACATTACGACAACGATGCTATCGACGAAAATTTATTTATTTTTATTTTTGATTGGAAAATATAATTTTTTTCAAAAAGATCGACATTTACCGAGAGTCTCTATACACTTTAAAGTCCGTATACAAAAAATCAGACAAAATGGCTTCACCGTTTGGCCTGAATCCTATTTTTACAATTTACACTCGATTTCCAGGGTCCTTCAGGATTGCAAAAGATGATCTTTTAGTTTTTGTAACCCCGTGTGACTAATTAGGCTTAAAAATAACATAATCACATTTTTTTTAAAAACGACATAAGGTACGAAAGAAATTAAAAGACAAAAGTTGTTCACCCAAAAAGGATCTAAAAATTTGTTACTGATAATTTGTAGATAGAACGAGCAGATTTTCTTTTAATCGTAAAAAAATAAGATTAAAAATAAAAAAATTAAATTTTTGTCAAAACGACACAAAAGACGAAAAAAATGAAAAGGCAAAAGTGATCCAACCAAAAAAAAATATCGTCAAATTTTTTACTAACTCTTGTTATAAAAATATACTAAAAATGAAAATATTACCTTTTTGGAAAAAGGACACAAGCTACAATAATATTTTACTTAATAAAATTTTTCGCCTAAATTATATCTATAAATTTACTTGGAACCACATTATGCTAAGGTGCGTATTTTTAGATTAAATCGTAAAAAATAACATTAAAAATAAACAAATCAAATTTATGGAAAAACGACACAAGTTGCAATAAAACGTTTAATAATGCATATTATAAATTGTAATAATAGAAATTTGTTGAGACGATATATTTCTCAGGGTAGCTGAGATTTAAAATTAGTGCAAAATAACGAACAAATATTAAGGTAATCATGAAAAATAAAATTTGTACTTTATTTTATAATATCTGAGTAAGCAATCACAGGACGAGATACAGAAATAAACGTAATACACATTTGATATAATAGTGTTGAACAGAACATAGAGAAGTTTTCAATTTGGACAAAATCGAGTGTTAAGCACGAGATACGTGATGAGAATGTGTTCGCTGAATCCGAAGTAGCTTTAACAAAAGAGAATTCACAATGACCAAATTACAGTTTTCGATGCTTTTACTCTTAATTTTTAAATTAATTAAATTTTTTTTCTCCATTCCCTTGTCAGAATACTTCTACTTCTCTCTCGCTTAATCTTCACCTTTCTATCTCTACCTATCGTTCGCCTATGGCCCTCTATCTTTTTCTATCTCCTTTTCAATGCACGTTTACATCTATCTCTTTTAATTTCCTTTTCTTTATGCCTACATATCCCTCGTAAATTCTCGTCTATATTTTTCTACCTCTTTCACAATATAGTTCTAATACTATTCCTTTCAATCCCCTTCACAGATCTGTCTCTCTAAATTCTAATCGGTAAACATTCACTGCCTCTCTGTTGAATTCAACTCAAAATCAGTAACATACTTCTGGCTATTTTTATAATTAAAGTTTCACTGATACAAATAGCTAGAAGTATTTCATTGATACTGAGTTGAATGCCACGGATTCAAATTAAGAGAGATCCTTTCAGTCCCCTTTTCTTTATATCAGTTGTCCCTTTTTTGTTACTTTACATCTGTTGCTTTCTATGTCTTTGTCAATTCAACCTTTTCGCCTATCTCTTTCAATCTCCTCTTTTTCTACGTACTTCTATGCCTTTTCTATCAGGCTGGTCCTTATATAGAAATTTTCTTTTGAAAATCGTTGTAGTCCTCCTTTGAGTCAAATCGATTACTACTTGCCCATCGCCCCGTACACTCAAAGTTTCTCATAAGATTGACGTCGGAAAGCATTTCTGTTTTAATTTTTAAAGTCATTCTGCTGTGTCAGTTTGAGGTGGCACAGTGTGCCAAAAAAGCTTATGTGGACAAATCAATTTTCAACCTACAATATTCTCTCGATTTGGACGTAGTTTTTTACATGAAAGCTTTTCAAAGTTCGAAAAGATTTGTGTTTGGATTTTCTATAAAAAATTTAGTAAATTTTTTATTTAATAACAAAGTTGACTTTTGTTTTAACTATTCAAAAGTACAATTTTATTGAAGATTTTCAAATTGATCAAAGAAAGTCTTATGCCTGTGTTGAAACTATCTATAAATAATTTCTAGTGGTTAAAAATCATTCCAAACAAAAATTTGTATTGCTTTATAAGCAAACAAATTAACCAAAGTTATTTTTAAGATTGAAAATGTTTAGATCATTGAATTTCAGAGGTTTCGTATAAAATGTGAGAACAAATAAGGCTTTTTTATGATAATTTACCTAAACAATAAATAATAGTTGTAAATGTGTTAAAGATCGCAGCAAAGAGTTATCGGAAACACATTCTTGGTTGATTTCGTACACAAGTTGAGCGAAATCGTTGAGAAATAGCAAATTCTGAATTTATTTATGAAAATTGTTTGAATAAGTAATAATTCGTGGGAATTTGCGAAGAATAATAGGAAACAGTCACCGGAAAGATATTCTTATTTAATTGCGTAAACAAATTAAGACTATCCATTAAAAAATAGCCAAACTCAGAATTTGTACATGACAATTGTTTCAATAATTAATAATTCTTGAGAATTTTTCCAGCACCATAGAAAGGAGTCATTGCAAAGATATTCTCAGTCAAATCTTTAAAAAAATTGAGCCTCTTTGTTTGAAAATAGGCAAAGTCTGAATTCGTTAATGGAAATTGTTTGAATAATTGATAATCCTTGTAAATTTGTTCATGAAAATTGTTTATGTGATTAATCATTCTTGGGAATTTGCACATTACCATACAAAAAAGTCATTTAAATAAATAGTAATTCTTGTACATTTGCGAAACATAATAGAAAAAATCCATCGCAAGGACATTCTCAATCAATTCTGTACAAAATTGAGCCTATTCGTTAAAAAATAGACAAACTTGGATTCTGTGAACAAATTAGGCCTATTTGCTGATAAATAGCCCAACTCTGAATTTGTGTAACAAAATTGTTTGAATAATTAATCTTTCTTGTAAATTTCCGAATTATCACTTCAAAGAGTCACTATAAAAATATTCTTAGTAGATTCCGTGAAAAAAATTGAGCGTGTTCATTGAAAAATAGCCAAACTCTACATTTGTTCATGAAAATGGTTCAAATAATAAATAGTTCATGCGAATTTACAAAACGTCCGAAAAAACAGTCCTCGAAAAGTCATTCTTAGTTGATTTCCTGAAAAAATTTTATACCAAAACGCTGGATTTCAATAACCAAAACATCCCTAATCCCTAAAATAACTTTTGTTCAATAATTTGTTTATAACGTAATAAATATATATTTTTTTAATTCTTCTTATCGACTGCAAATTATTTTTAAATAGCTTCAGAACATATATAAAACTTTCTTTGAAAAATCTAAAAAGCTTTTTAAAAAAAAAGGTGCTTCTGAAAAGTTAAAAAAATATCAACTTTGTTGTTAAATAAAAAATTCAAAAAATTTATTTTGAAAAAATCCAAACTCAACCGCGAGTAATACTTATTACTAGCGTTTAATCAAAAATTAATTTTTCAAAATACGAATAAAGTGTCAATGAAGAGTCTTCTTTTAAAAAAAGGGTATCAAGGGGATACTTACCTTGAGTTTGGTCACCGCTGTTGACACCTGAAAAATTTTAATCATAATACTACTACGGCTATTACTATAAAAAATACTCTTATTACAAATAATAATTAATTTTATTATTGCTGTAACTATTTATCAAGTTATTGTATTCTTTTTCTATCTAAAATAATTTGAGCTGATTTGCTAATACTAAAGCTTTAAAAAGAAAGAAAATATAAATTGGGGAACGCCATTTACCATACACTTGGAATTTGGCCGAATATGCACGGAGAAAAAGGTCTATTTGGCCCAACTAGATGAATCCAGTTACGCGAGTCACTACTCTTTTACTCCCTTCGCTGCTCCATCCTACACCTTCACTATTCCTCCCTGTAGCCTGCTTCCTAATTTTCGGCATCATCACCTCAAGTTACTTTCAACCGCTTGCATTTTCGTGTCCCGTTCGTTATTCTGACCATTTGCAGAGGTGCAAGAAGCGAGAAGCGACGTGTTTTTATTTTTGTTCCTATTTACGTGTATTAAATTAAGTCACGATACAATGGATAATCTGCTGGACATGTGGAACCTTTTCTCCTACTAGGCTGTATTTCAAGCAACGTAAACTTTGTCTTTCTTCAGCGTCGCCGCCATGCTGTTTTGAAGATGATGCTTCATGCCGTGCGATTTCTTCGTCAAAAATATAAAATCACACCTTTGGCCAGTGTTTAATAAACGAACTTCACTTCTATTATATTGTGTACATTTTCAAACCTATCTCAAATATCCTCAAGACATGTTTTCCTGAAAGGAAAACTTTTTCGGAACACTATACATCTGATAAATTTTACCAGAGAACTAGTTAAATTGACTGAAAACAGGGATGTAAGCCTAACTCAATGTTTGCTTGCTTTGACTAGACAGCTAATTTGCCCTACTAAACTCTGAACGGGATTGAAATAGGAGGAGCATTATTAATAACTGTTTCAGAAATGGTACAAAATTCAAAACTTGTGAATTTTTATAAGTTATAGTTACCCCTAATTTTCTAAACCTGGTGAATTTGTTCGTCTACAGAGAGTACGTTGTAGACATGACATTTAGGGCTATCAGATAATAAAGTATCATTTTCGTTTCCTTCCACTCAGAGAAAAATTTCTCTTGAAACAAAAGTATCGTCCTCTTTCCTATTTTGTTTTGAACGACATGAACATATGTTTTACACAAATAGAATTATTCTGCTGAAAGATTAGGTGAAGTTAGTCGCATAAGGAAAACTTTTCGTGCAAAAGGATTCCTGTTGATACAAATGAAAATCCTCTGAACCTTAAATTTAAGAGGAAATTCCATTAACGTCAAGAAACATCCTTTTGTCACAAGAGGAAATTTCTCTGAGTGTCACCGTAAACTTCCAGCTCATCGGTCATTTCCCGCAAGAAGCGAGCAATGGCCCGATTGTACTCTTGTATATCTTCATGACGTACTTAAATGCATGAATCTGTATCGTAGCACAAAACGCGTCTATCTAGTGGGTACAGGTAGTCATAAAGGTTTGGCCTAGCTTGAGCAGTTGTATACGCTCCTATGATTACATTTATATAGGGCGATGCTACTCTTGCCTTGTCTTTATACGACCAAGTGGCATAAAGAACATCCTCATTGACCGGGACAATATTCATAGAATTTTCACTCTGGGCTAGTCGTAAGCCCGGGGTTTCAAAAATAATATCGCTGTCACACTCTATGCCCTCAATCTCATCATGCTCGCGCAGATAGGCTTCTTTTTACTCTACGTCAACACACTCGTTCAGCCACCAGCTAGCCTTCTGTTTTCTTTTTAAGAAGGTGTTTATATAATCCGCGAATAATACACCTTTACGCGTTTTTGCATCATTTTTTCCTATGGACAGCTCCCCTGGCGCTCAAGCCATAAAGCCTATTGTGACACACATTTACCTAGCCACTCTCAGAAGTCGACCCCAGACCTCTTGACGAAGCCTAGTTTGTCGACTACTGATCGCGTTGTGATTTCCTCTGGTCCCATAAAATGGGCCCCGAGGGTCTGTTTTCTGAGCCTAGCTAATTCCGGGCACTGGTATAATACATGCAGGGATGTTTCGTCATCCCTAGCGCATCTCCTGCACTCTGTCGTGGGGTTATACCCCATTTTGTGCATATGATAGTTCAAGTGGTTGTGCCCAGTTAGGATCCGTACCATTCTCCTTGTATCTTTCTTCGGCAAACCCAGGATTTCCCGGGCTCTGCCATCCTGTCGGTGTAAACAAGGATGGATTTCACCTGACGGCAACCCTGGATTTGTTCCCAGTATTCCTGGCGTTTTGTTCGGATCCAGATTTTGATGGCTACACCGACACAGAAAGATGTTATTCCCAGTACCGGTTCTGGTTCTATGTATTCACTTGCAGCGCCGCGTTTCGCCAACTGGTCCGCCTTTTCATTGTCCTTGATCCCTGTGTGACCAATGACTCATATGAGGGCCACATTTTTTCTTTCTGCAAGTTGGTTTAATGTCTTCTTGCATTCCCAAACCAGTTCTGATATTATTTCTGGTTTCCTTATTGCAGTTAGTGTAGCTTGGCTGTCTGGACAGATCGTAATCTGTCTGCCAGCAGCGTTTTCTTCAATTAGTGCTTCGGCACAGCGAAGGGCGTCAAGACCTCCGCCTGAAAGACAGTAGCATGTCGACCAAGTGGGATCCCTATCACTTTCCCTCTCTTGCTGTCATAAATTCTTGCTCCTGACCCTCCCTCTCCCCTGGAACCATCTGTATACTAGATTTTCCCTTAGAGGAGAGGGTTACCATTTGCTTTCCACAGATTTCGGCTTGGGATGCAGACGCGGAAAGCTTTGGCAAAGTTGAAGCGTTTTGTTATTTTAGCTTGTATGATCTGTAGAATCAGCAGTGCGCTGATATCACACGGGAGCCTAGTGTATCTAGTCCCCTGAGTCCATCTATTTGCTCTTGCCAGGCGGCCCATCGCATGTGCCGTTCTAGCGATTATCGCAACATGTAGGGGTTATTTACAGAGCATGAATCCTATCGCCGCTGTGTGCGTAGTCCTCATTGCTCCAGTCAAACCCCTAAATGTTAGCGTTTGTAATCTTCGTAGCCGGTCCTGCATTGTTTTGAATTCCGCTTGTGGCAACCAGACCACGGCCACATGTAGGAGCCTGGGTCTTAGGACAGCAAAGTAGAACCATGCAAGCATTTTAGGCCCTAGACTCCACGTCAATCCAAAGGCTCTCCTGCACATCCAAAAAGTCATGACAAACTTCCTGCATTGGGTCTCCAGATGCTTTGCCCAGTTCAGCTTGCTATCTAGGATTACTACCAGATATCCAACTAAATCTGGAAACTTCAGCACCCTACCGCAAAATACAGAAGCGTCAACTTTTGGAACTTTATAATTTTTCGTTGAAATAATCAGGTTGGTCTTTTCCGGATATACCGAGAGCCCTGAGCTATCGTACCAGAGCTCTACGATGCGCAGCGCTGACCTCATAAGACCCATCAGTGTTTCTAGATGAGCTCGCATTCGAAGGAGGCCGTTCACCACAATGCAACACAGAAGGGGCGACAGGACACACATCTTGTGGGCATCTCCGTGGATCTATTCCCCTTACTAGGCCATCATCCCATCTGGTTTCAAGTCTTCTCCGGCGTAACCTGCTTACTATCCAGCATACAAGCTGGTCTGTCACGCCACATCTGAAAGCCTCTCGACAGATGACTTCTGGAGGAGTATTGCTGAAAGCACCCTGTATATCCAAGAAGGTGCCCACAGAATACCCCTTTTGTTCCAACTGCTGCTCCAATTTTGCCAGAACAGCATGAAGCGCATTTTCTACCGAGCAGCCTGCATGAAAATGATGCTCTCCTCTATGCAGCGGGGAGGGCAAGAGCACCTCATCGGTCATCCCTAATGTATCTCTCGAACAACTTCTCCAACGTCTTCAGGGCAAAAGACGTTGTGCTGATTGGTCGGAAGTCTTTTGCAGCAGAGTAACCCTCCCTCCCAGGTTTGGGTATGAAGACCACTCTGCCATTCTTCGATGCCAATGGTACAAGTTTAAGGGCTAAACTTGCCTTACATAATTTCTATAGAGGATGAATGACTAAGACTATGCCGTTTGGTAAAATCGCTGGATAAATTCAATCCGCCCCTGGTGCCCCAGTCTTTCTCCTCTTTGTTGATTTGGATTCGCTGAAAACCCAGGAAGTGAACTTCCATTAGGTGATTCACCGTCGCTTGTTCGTCTTCGGCAAACTCACCGTTATCGAGCCTTAGAGCCCGAGGCGAGCTTCCGGATTTTTCGCTAGGACCTTGTGGAGCCTCGCTGTTTCTGGAATCTCAAGGCAATTTAGTTCTATTTGCCCTATTCCACATTCAGCTTTCTTCCCAGACTTAATTGTGCTTGTAGGGGTTTTTTCCAAGAGTTGATCGGAACACGATATATTTGTGGTCCGAGAGAGACTTCTCATCGGAGACTCTCCAGTCGACTACCCTGCTCCTCAGTACAGTTGAACATACAGTAAAATTGAGAACCTTACTCCTGTTTTTAGTCTGAAATGTGGGAGTATCACCCGGATTCAGAATCGCCAGCTCTATGCCCGCTATGTATACAATTAAATCTCTCTCTCTCTCTTTCTGTCATGGATGTTTGTTCTTCACCACACCATGTGGTGAGAGTTTGCATAACAGCCCAACAGCAGAGGAATCTTGTATTCTGGACAGTCCCGAGTGGGAGTTGGGGGTCCCTCGGCATCACCAGGGAAATAAGCCGAGGCAATAAACACCTCTAGCCTTTCTCCACTACTGCTCTTGGGTCTCATCTCAATAACGGTGAGATCTCTAGAGCAGAATTTGGGCACCGAGATCTCATCTATGCCCTTGACGGCTATGCATGCCCTTGGCGTTTTTTCGCGCGGACCCTTATATATACAGCCACATCCCGACCAGCCGCAAATCCTTTCCCTGTATAGCCAGGGTTCTTGGATCAGCCATTGAAAGGCCCTAGAAAGGGTCGGTAATTTAGAGCCGCAAGGGCTCTGATTGCGGATTCAGGAAGACCAGCGACTAGAATCCAGCTTCTCCTCTTGGGCCTGGATCCCTGCGGGTCAGAATATACCTTCCACGAATCAATTCGTACAGATGGATTCTGAAAGCTCAGGTGCCTCAGATCAGTCGCCGGACTCTCTGTGGTACGGGGAATCAGTACGGTTGCTCTACGGTACCTTTGCAAACACTCCGTCTCTTTGACTTCCAAATTTAAACTTTCTTTCAGCCTAAACGTTGGGGTTTTTTCGACTATACAGTCTCGCGACCAGATGTCCGCGGCCTCCACTACGATGTCCCTCGACCTGATGAAGATTTCATTGAATCTGGGGGCGTGCCTCACGCGGGGTAACGCGTCAATCCCTTTAGAGATGTCATCCATCAGCCTGTCCAACTCCTCGAGAGTTAGACAGTTCTCAAGATAACCCGACGCAACGACAACTCTCACCAGGGCGTTGTTAGCCACCTTCGCAAGAGTAAGGTTTCAACTCCATATTTGGGGAAGTTTCTCTGGAACCATTCTTCCTCTTGCCTATAGGATAAGCCTGAGGAGTTGTTCCAGGTGAAGTTTACGCAACCACTGCCCCCTATGGAGTGCCTTGGCTGCTGTTTGCGAGACGCGCTTCGCGGTCTCTCCTTTTTTGTGCTCCGCAACGTTTCCTCTTCTTTACGGAGAGTTTCGTTAGCTGCACTTTCACGGCTTCCACAAGATTGTCTTCGCCATTATATATAATTCGCACCGCCTCTGGTGGATTGCCCCCTAAGGAGCCTTCCACTTTTGGTGGTGGGTTAGAGGAAGATCCCGAAACGGGCCCCTCATGGTTTTCGGTTTGTTTTCTTTTTTGTTGTGAGTTCATTTCAGTCCTACGAGAAGCTAGCGAAATAAGAAACACCCCCGGGGAGCTCCGCTTGCAGGGGGCTAGTCTAAATACTATGGGATTCCACCTGTTGTCCCAAAATCTGCGTTAAGACACCTCCTTTGGGACCCCCGCCTGCCACCTCTACATAGGGGGATAGGCCCGGCTGTTCAAGGATTTGTACACCCTGGTGCCATTCAGCTTTTCACACGGCGATCACATCGTAGCTTGTGAGCGTGAGAACTCGCGCTCTCAATATTCCGGGAGGCTTTGCCATTACCTCCTGGAAGGATCGCTCCATAGTTCAAGTCCCACCGACTTGAGTCCGTCAGATCCCCAGAGTAGCCACACCTCGCAGTGCAGCCCCTCAGGTTTACCTATTCTACATCTATAGTCAAATGAGACCCGTAAGCCCTCCCACCAGCTACAAGGTCCCGCGATCCCTAGGGAAGAATATTGTATCATACTGTATCATATTGTATGATACTATATTATATTACATAATATTGTACTATATTGTATCAAATTGTATTATATAGTGTAAAAGTGTATCATATTGCTTCCTACCGCATCACATTACATGATATTGTATCGTATTGCATCGTATTGCATCATATTGTATGATACTGTATCATCTGTCATCATATTATATGATATTGTATCACATTGTATGATATTGCATCATATTGTATTATGCTGTAATATATTGTATTATATCATATACTGTTACATCACAATGCATCATATTACATCATATTTGATCATATAGCGTAATACTGTATCATATTGTAACAAACTGTATCATATTGTGCCATATTGTGTCGTATTGCACATTCCATTATATAATATGATATTGTAACATACTGTGTCATATTGTCTCATATTGTATAATATTGTATCGTATTGTGCCATAGTGTATCATACTGTATCGTAATGCACCATATTATGCTAAATTTGATCATACTGTATCTTACTGCACCATAGTGTGACATATTGTATCATATTGTATCGTGTTGCATCGTATTGCATGACATTAAATGATACTGTATCATATTGAATCATATATTGTGATACTGTATCATATTGTATAATACTGTATCATATTGTGCCATATTATAACATATTGTGCCGTAATGCATCATATTGCACCATGTTGTACCATATTGTATCATATTGTATAATAGTGTAATCTATCGTATGATATTGTATCATATTATGTTATAATGTATCATATTGCATGACGCAGTTTCAAATTTTATCATATTGCGGGATATTGTATGATATGGTATCATATTGTACGATACACAGTGATATTGTATGGCACCTACTGTATGACATATCATATTGCATGATACACTATAATATAGTATGATAATGTATTACACTTTATCATAATGTATTATATTGTATCATCATCCAAGGGGGGGGGGGGTAGAGAGAATATGGGAAGAAAGGTGGTGTGAGAGAGAGATGGGGGGCAGACCCTGCTCGGCCGTGTGTGCATTCGCCCGGTCGTGCGATCGTGCGTTTTTTTACAATTCACTCCCATCCCAACGACAATTCGCTAACGCCCCAAAAGAAGTTTCACTTCAAAACATGTGTATTTTATTCAGCTGAGTCCTCAGTGAACCTTTGCCCTAAATTTATTTTCAGTTAACAAAATAAGTTCCAATTTTGTAGTATCCAAAATCTTTGAGTTATGCCCCAATCAAGCGTCATCCAGTCACGAATTTCCCCCTTGCCCTGCTCCTTTATTTGAGTGGAATTTATGGAGACTTTGAGCGTCGAAAATTGATGCCCCGGATGCATTAACCGACGGGAAGCTCGGCTCCGTATTCTTTGGCACCCATTCGAGATAGTGACGCGAAAAATTATCTGAAATTCAAATTTAAAAAAAGACACTCGAAAAAAATATAAACATATAGAGCTTGATGAAAAGCACAATCTTCGTGTAGAAAATTTGTTTGTTTGATTTCAACTTTGTGCGGAACAAAATATAAACTCCAAATGTCGTCGAGCGAAATTTATTGCGTTTTTTAAAATAAACTCGCTGTCACTTCTTTTCATTTTAACGAAATGACTTGAAATTTGAACCCCAATCGTATTATACTCTGTCGATACGTACGGAATTCAATTAGAGCATAAAAAATTTAATTGTTTAACAATGTGTGGATGTTTGTCAATAGATATTTAATATCATGCTTTTTCACGTTCGGCGGAAAAAAGTATCGAGGGCATTTTCGACTTCAAACAACTTTCCGCGGAGCAGTTCTTATAAGGTTCGAAAACAGTTTTTTGTCAAGTTTCGGATCTGTTTCGTCGAGCATAAATTCATCTCTTTTCTTCAAAAATATTCTACTTTGTAGAAAATTCGACAGTTTGGTTAAAAAGTCATTTTCTATGGGGATTCTTCACTTTACTTGGCAATTCATCTGTTTCGTTCAAAATTTTACTGTTTTGTTGAAAAACCATTGTTTTGGCTCAGAACTTTTTTTTCTAACTCAAAAATTGACTCTGCCACTGCAAGATTTACAAATGTACTTGAAAAATCATCTCATTGGCTGTAAATTTGAGCATTATGCTAAACATTTTGTTCTTTTGTCGAAATTTAATTTTTTAGCTGAAACTTCAACTATTCTTTGGTAGAACAGTGATATTCTTCTTGCTTGAGAAGTAAAAAGTGTGATTAAAATGTCTTTTCTTTTTTTTCAAATTCGTGTTTTTGTTCAAAAATTAAAATATTTAGTTGGAAAATCATGTATTTTGTTAAAAATTGGTCTTTGTCGGTACAAAATTAATCTTCTTGGTTGCAAATTCAACTACTCGGTACAATGTAGAACTTCTTTCTTAAAAATTATCATTTTCAGTAAAAACTCAAACTGTTTCGTTGAACATTCGTATTGAAATCATTCTTATTCTTTGGAAATCATATTTTGTTTTGAAAAATTTCACTATTTTGTCAAAACTTCATGTGCTTTCTTTAAAAAAGTGAACAATTAAAAAAAAAAGTATTCTTTACGTTGAAAAGTCAACTGTTTCGTTGAGCAGAAATTGTATACAATTGTACACATACTCGTGTAAAATACGAATAAATCTGTTATTTTTCGGAGAAAATTGAGCGACACAGATTATTGATATCTTGCATGTTTGTATAATCTGCCCTTTTGTACAGAGAGCTTGTACATATTCATTTAATGTAAAAAGGTACTACTTTTGGAGCAAGTTGCCGAAAATTGTACAGTTACACTGAGTTGGCATGATTATTGCATGCATGAATTTGGCGGCGAATTGATTATAAGACATTATATTTTTTATAGTTTTATTTCACAGTCTGCATTTAATAATATTATCCACCCCCCAACCACCCACACCCACCCAACCTTTTGGGAATTCACCCACTCATTTGGGTAAGGGCCCCTACTTTTCGTATATGATGTGTTCGCTCCTACATGTGTAAGTGTTGGTCACTGTGAGTGTTTCATTACTTGCAGACTTGAGTCATAGCGGGTGGTAGTTTTTCCTTTTCTCGCTTGGAGCGCGCAAACGAAAACCCGAGAAAAAACTTCTTTACCTGCTTCCTGCTTCGCTTAATAGTAGAACACATTACTACAACAATGCTATCGACGAAAATTTCTTTCTTTTCATTTTTGTATAATAAATAGAATTTTGTCGAAAAAATATACCTTTACGGAGAGTCTGTATACTCTTTAGAGTCTGTATACAAAAAATCAGACAAAATGGCTTCACCGTTTGTCCTGAATCCTACTTTTGCGATTTACACTCGATTTTCAGGGCCTTTAAACAACGGCTCCACTGCAGAGTGCTGCAGTTCTGGTTCTGCTCATATACCGCTCCAGTTTTTTCTGCTTGTATACAGCTCTAAGTCACTTTTAGAAAATTGTTCAGGAGAGCTTATTAAATCTTCAAATGTTTTCAAAATTCACACATACGGTACAAAATAATAAAACAGGTAATTATAGATGGCTTAAGTTTTTACCTCAATACTATTAAAAAACATTTGCCAAAAAACATGTTTATATTAATAAAAGTGTTATAATTAAGCAATGACTTCTCTTCATGAACAATCATTTCCATTATTATTTCAAGTAATCAATAGAATAAACACAAAAATAATAATAAATAAACATATTATATCACAGATATTCATATATTAAAGAATAAACACAATATTTGTCTAGAAGTAGCATTTCAAGGTCTGAGAAAGCTTTTTTATTGAAATATTTGGCTCATTTATATATGTTTCATACATCTAATATGCTTTTCTCCAAAAATTTTTAGGTTATGTCATTCTATTCGCCAATGTACCAAAATAAAAAAAATAATACTCTAGAAAATAAATAAAAACGAATTATAAGATTATTGAAATTTATTTTTTAATTATAAAAAAGACATAAGCATTTCACACGCGACACGAACACGCATCGAACATTAACCTCAAATTCTCAAAGCAAAACGTGATCACGTGGTAATTATGTGCCAACTCATGTGTTCAACTCATGTGCCGATCATATATTTTGAGATTTAATATCAGGGTTATCAAGATACATATAAGAAACCTGAGTTATTGAAAAGGTTTTAAAATTCAATTTTTAATCATACTGAACATTAAAATCTTTGCATATCTCACACTACTTTCATTCATTATTTCGAACATATATGTTTGTAGCCCTGCTTCTGAATCTCTTGGCTTGAGTTGGATCAGTCTACCTGTGAAATTGAAAATGTAACCAGTTTCGTTTTTTTAGAAGAATCATAAATACTAAGTGAAGAATCAGCTGCGATATCCTCTTCCGCTGGTATCCTGTCAAATTCATTTTAGCGAAAAATATCAAGGTCATTGATGTAAGCCAAAAAAATTCTTGGTGCACCATCTTCTTCAGGACAAAAGCCCCTTGCCCCTGCACTCCACAGGTACTTGATCTTCTTCTCCAGTCTAAGTTTGAGGGCGGCACTATAGATGAACCGATTTGTTTTTGTGAGAGACTCTCTGATAAAAAGTGCCTGACCATTACTCCATCCTAATAACTTAGCAGAGAGTCGCGTTTTTCTTTTGCATTTCTCGATTACGCTAGCGCATGCTGATTGCTGATTTAATTTGTCTACCACGGTAGATGGATGCGAAGCATTCGGATCTTTGTCAGCTGAAGGTCCAAGTCTGAATATATTTGAGTGCACGCTTTTTTTAGCGGCACCGCCAAGAACGCTGCTATCTGGTAAAAGGTAGTTGTTAGATCCTCCGATTCTTCAACCGGTAAGCCTTAGATCTCTGGCCTCGTATTAAGAGCGCCTTGTTCCAGTATGTGGCACTTTTGAGTCAAGGACAATACTTGAGTCTTCAACAGCTGATTCTCACTTTTCACGGATTTTACAGAGCCTTGAAGATCGATAATAGCAGTGAAATTCCTAGATTTAGTTTCCTCCGACACAGTTATGCGCGAGGTATTTTGTTTGATGTCCTATGTTATGGTTGCGATTGATCCATCGCGAGATTGATTAAAGGCCATTTGTTCGGATTAAGAAGCATCAAGCTTAGTAGAGATTTGATTAAATTCCACTTCTTGTCCTTTTGCTATCGCCATGAGAATCGCAGTTTCAAGAGCAGGGTCCAATGTAGTTATAGACGCTCCTGATTAGTTACCGTTGGCGTTTTTATTTTAAATGATTGAATGTGTAGGTCAAATTTTGACAATAAATAATAAATGTGAAGTGCATAAGAATATTAGGAATAATTTTAAATTCATATTTAGGATAAAAAAAATATTCCTTTATTTGAAATTATAATCAATCACTTATTTTTAAGGAGAAAATCTGATAAATAATTTAAATTCCACTTTATAAGTCTTGCTTGTGAGCAAATAATCATTTTTAACCCTCAAAGCGTCCCCAAGGTATGAAAAGACCCCACTTTTTTGTGCGATTATTATTAAAAAGTAATAAAATGACATCATAAAATAAAGAGGTAATCATTAAAAAACGTTCCCCCCACTTTTCATGAAATGACCTACTTCACGTTCCCAAATAAATACCTTTTTTCAAAGCTGCACTATAACAATTTTTTTTTAGGATAAAATATTAAAAATTTACTGAGTTATGATTTTTTTCGTGAAAAAAGTAATTTTTCACGTTTTCCCAAGACTTTTATTTTTCTGACACGCAAAAAAACTTTTTTCGTCGATGAAACCTTATCTACCTCGCTTTTGAATGCACTGCGCCACTCATATGCACGTGTTTTTGATAAATTTGATTCACCGTAAGCCTTCTGTAATATTTCCAGAGATTCCGCACACGAAATACCATTTTGCAATCCAAAATTTGAGACAAATTCTTTGTCGATATTCTTATCAATTGGAAAAATCGCGAAACACATTTGAGTTAGACTGACAACATCGAGCACTGTAAACAAGCTAATTGAGAGATCGCGCTCGAACTCCACGTCAGTATAGAGGACAGTAATGCTAACTTAGTCTCAACAATGTTTTTGTCAATCTCTTTAAGCAGGCTCTTTGAATGATCAATTCCCGGTAATTTTTTGAAAGAATGTACATACAGACAGGCAGAAATACAGACAGACGTACAGACAGATATGCAGACGGACGTACAGACAGATATGCACATTCTTAAAAATCTGTTTTTCGGGTAGAGGGGGTCACAAAACGTTGAGATTTGATAAAAACTGGGGAGGGGGTCAAACTTTACACAAATCTAATACCTTCTCTAATGTGAATGTGAAAAGAGATAGAATGAAGTGAAGCAGGATAAGCAATTGATAGGAATAAATACAGGTGGAATATGGATAGACGAGGGATAGTCTGGGATAAATAACTTGAGGAGTAAGCGATAAAAAACATGTTGAATCCATTCGAGATGATTCCTTGGTAATTGAACGAATGCTGTATTTCAAAAACACCAGAGATAAAAAAACAATTCAAATAGGATCATGTAGATGAAATCATCTAGCTGGTTATCCAATATTATTCTTCCAGCAGGGAAGAATTAGTCTACAAAAACGTGAAAAAGGATAATATTGATCAATTGAAAAGTTGTTTAAAGTACTGGAAGCAACCAACAAACAGAAAAAAAAACTGAATCTACTCACAGAAAAAAAAAACTAAGTGTAATCTTTACCCGGATTTCGGGGTAAAGATTACCTGAAACAGAAATTACCCCATGTGGGTAAACTTTACCCGCACATCTCGGGTATTCTTCTGCATTTCCCTACGTTTGGGAGTAATTCTCAGCGTTTACCTCGAAGGCCTTCTAAACTTCATATCGTCTGCTTGCAACCAGCAACACGTCACATCTTTACATCCAAACAGCGTCACTCAAAATAAAACTACCGAGTGATTTCTTTGGTTGTTCGATTGCAAATCTATAATAGTTTGCTCGGACGAACAATTTCACCACCAATTTTGCAAATATAGCCGTTTTGACAAGCAAATTTGACAACTCCTAAACATCGCCAAGGTCTTTAAAGATAAATAGTAGTCTATCTGATATGACAATGCAAAGTCTCCGACGGAAAATTTCCAACAGAAAATTCTAAGCAGAGATGGGAAAGTTTAATACCTGATATAATTTACATGGCCACTTACTTTGATTTTACTGCGTATTTGACGTACAAGAATTTGAAGTAATACAGAATGGAATTAAAATTCTCTCCCTCCCTATTTTACTTAGGACCTTAACACATAACAGAGTCATCAATTCGTATTGTGACCACTGATATGTATAATACACTGGATACAGAATTCAATCGAAAACGCTTATGCCTACTTAGAGGCACCCGAGCTGCAATTTTTTATGGATGTTTTGGTTCGGGACCAATCGGGACAGTTCGCGATATGCAGGAGATTCAAATGTGGCACGGAGAGAACTTAAAAATATTGATAAAAGTCATGTAAAATTTAGTTTATTGTTAATAAGTGAATGGAATGAGACTGGAAACTTAATAAAATTTAATAAAAAGTAATTGCATTAATAAAAATAATCGAAAAGTACAAAAAAGTGGAAAGCTGATGGGATTTAAAATTGGTGGAATGCACATTTTACAAACACGTGGTTTACAATATTTTTTTGTATATCGAAAGGTACAATAAAACTCTGAAGTCTATGCAAGTGAAGAATGTAATAGTTTAATATTCTAAAAATCTGAATACATTAGAATTGTGAAATACATATTGGAACCTTTAAAGACTACATATTTGTACAAAATAATTTTTCTGCAGATAAAAAAGTTGTATGAAATTATAAAGATGACTAATGGATATTATAATTACACAATTTATGTACATTATAAAATAAAAATCATTATGAAGGTTCTACATGAGTTTTCATACTTCATAATAATTAAAAAGAGCAAAAGGAATAAAACTCGTGTAGCATGTGTGTAAGTTAAATAATTAGTGATATAAATAATATGCAAATCATATTATGCAATTCATGAATACGAACTTTAAATTATTGTTCGATAAAAATAAAAATATAAAAAAGTATGAGGTATAAATAATAGGGTAGTCCAAAAAATGCTTTTCGAGCTACAGAACCACAAAAAATGTTCCCATTTCCGGAGAAAGAAAATCCGTCATGTTTTTTTTCCTAATTCAAATATTAACACGTACCATCGGGCACTTCAAAATTCCATTTAATTAACATGGGGAAACTTTAGATTTAAAAAAAATGAAACTCATACTTCAGGGTTTGATCGAAACGTGCCAAGTTTCTCAGGGATTGAAGAGGAGTGTCTACGAAATAAAACCGTAGAGGGAAGATGGGTTTCCTCTACGATAAAACCATGGTAATAAATTTTATTCTAAATCCACACTTTATCCCCGAACCCCTCCACAGAGCCCCAAATATGATCCAAGAATTGAAAAACTACATTTGTACGTATTAATAATGAATTATTGTTTATTTTTAAAATATCTAAAAATTAAGCCAGAGATGTCCAATTTTTTCTCAAATTGGTATCCTATGCTACTTTTTGCTACATAATTATATAATTTTGATAGATTCCTTCTAATGTTTAACAAATTTCTATTTGTTTAAACAATTTTTATTTGCTTAAGCAGTTTTCTTTCAAAAACTTTTAAAAATAATGTAAAGTGGGACACATGCAATTATTTTTATGATTTTAAGGTGTATAGAAAGAATATATTAACCATTTTTCAAAATTTTAAACAAACTGAATTTGTTCAAACAATTCTTTTTGCCGAAAAATAGTTTTAAAATCATATTTTATGAAGTAAACATAGTATTGAATAATTTCGAGGGGTAGTAAATTCTGCTATAAGCTTTATGTCATTGTTTACGCAATTAATTATTGTTTTTTATTTTAATTTTCTTCAAATTGAGTATGGACGGTTTACATATTTTTTGGCGCACTATCAAATAAATCATAAAAGTCGAACAAAATTTAAATTATAAAAGTATATTTATTATTGCATTCTTGCCTAGGGCGCGCGACTGTTGGTTCTCGCGCTTCGTACTCGATAATATTGTTATCTCGCGCTTCGCGCTTGATAACGTATGTACCTAGCGCTACACGCTCAGTCTTTTCATTTTCAACTTTATTATATCAAATGTATATTATATTTATTTCTGTACCTTGGTCTGGGCCTGCTTATTCAGATATTGCAAAATAATGTACACATTTTATTCTTCATAATTACTTTAATATTCATTTCTTCTTTTGCATTAAATCTTATTCTCAGCCACCCTGAAAAATGTATCATTTCAATAAATTTATCTTATTACAATTCATAACATGCTTTGGCATTGAAACACACGTATTTTCGTTGGCTTGTTCTTATAATTTGAAGAAAGCGTCTGCTATTTTTAAAAAAAGTTTCACTAAACATTTTATTGCAACTTGTGTCGTCTTTCCATAATTTTAATGTATTTTAAATGTTATTTTTCACGATTTAAAATAAAAAGACGCATCATAACGTGAGGTGGTTCTAAGCAAATTTGTAGATATAATTTAGGCGAAAAATTTTGTTAAATAAAATTTTATTGTAGCTTGTGTCCTTTTTTTCAAAAAGTTAATTTTTTTATTTTTAATCTTATTTTTTGGGACTAAAAAAAAGTCTACACGTCCTATCTAAAAAATAATAATAACAAATTGGTTGATCCTTTTTAGGGGAACAACTTTTGTCGATTTTTTTTCGTACTTTGTGTCGCTTTTCAAAAAATTTAATTTTTTTACTTTGAATGTTATCTTTTACGAATGAAACTAAAACTACACATCATATTAAAATATTATTGATGACAAATTTGGATAAGTTTTCAATCTTTTTTGAAAGAGCAACTTTTGTCTATTCACATTTTTCATAGCATGGGTCGATGGTCCAAAAATTTAATTTTTTAATTTTTAATGTCTTTTTAAAGAAAAAAAAAACAGAAACTACGCATCTTATCAAAAAATTATTCATAAAAAATTTGTAGCTCCTTTTTAGGGTAACAATTTTTGTTGATTCATTTTTTTCTGTACCTTGCATAGTTTGACCGTGAAATGGAATTTTTGATTGTTTATTATTTTTGGTGCAATGAAAATTTGAATTTTCACATTTCTAAGAAAATTCCAAAAGTTGTTTTGATAGTCTTTCAAAAGTTATCCGGTATACAGAAGACGACGACGACGACGACGATGACGACGATGACGACGATGACGACGATGACGACGATGACGACGATGACGACTACGACGACAGACAGACAGACACCGACAAAAAAACTATATTTTCTGACTCAGGGTGCCTCAAAACGTCGACATTTGATGGGATCCACGAAATTTATTTTTCACATAAAATCAGTGGCGTAACTGTGTAGTAGCGAAACCCCGCATTGCGGGGAGGCCTCCTCCTCCGAGGGGCCTCCGAGGGACCCCTTAGTCTGAGTAGAAAAAATAAATTTCACTATGTATTTCAGATTTTATTTTCAAAATTTTACCTTATTAAAAACTGTGGTTTATTACGAAGCAATTGATATATCGGCCTTTTCATAAAATAACTGACATAAATCTTTATTCTCTGATGATCCAAACCTGGAAAGCGCTATGGATCTCTTATGTATATGTTTTCATATATTTCAGCTATATTTTCACATAATCAGGTGTACGTCTAGTTGCAGCTTCTGTGAATGCGTATCAACATTATAGCTTACGGTGGCGAAAAAAATCGGCTGAACCCTCAGAAAATAAACGTTTATTCTTAATAAAGTGGCCAAGGAATTGGGTCATTTACCTCAGGTAAGTTTCAAAGTGACCTTCAAAGTGACTGTGTATTAAAATCATTAAAATGATTAAAATCAACTGAGAAGTAACATAATCTCAAAAAAAGTTCCTTGTTGAACAAAAATTGAATGTACTATATTTATTCTTTTTTTAATTTAAATTTTATTCAAACGGGTCTAGCACTCACTTATTCATTTCATTGTAATTTCAATTTTTTGTTAAGTATGCCGTTGAAAAGAAAATTTGAGATAGAACGTAAAGCTGCCAAAGAATTAAATATGGATGTTGTCATCAATAAATGCGCCAAAATTAAAGCAAGACGTATTGCAATATAGGTATGTATGCTTAATATATGTATTTTTAATCTATAAATAATTGATATATGAAGCACTGTTTCTTTTTTCTTCAAAGGGGCCTCTTGCAAATTTTTTGCGGGGGGGGGGGCTCCATCTTCTAGTTACGCCACTGCAATAAAATCAAAACCTTCTCATTATGATGGGAATGTAAAAAGCACTACAAATTTTGTGACAGATTTCTTTTTCACATTTTCATACTCGGCATCCTCCTTTTTTTATCAATGAAAACTCGTTAACTCCATTGTAGCTTTATGGAGGAAGTTTTCTTAGTCATCACGCTGTACGTTATAGGGTGACCTCTATATTAAAATTAAAATCAACAGAAGTAAAAAAGTAGATTTCTCATTTTATCGATCATCGATAATTATTTCGATCAATGTATTTTTACTCTTTCTTTAAGTGTAAGTTGTTATTAAATATATTATATCTTTGGTTGTTATGGCTAACTTTCTCAATACAGGCGTAAAATAAAATGTATTTCAGTAATTTTTCTACATTTCTAATCCTGCCACAAATGTTCTTCTTCATCATGATATGGGCCTTATATTTCGGCCGATATTATTGCATGTACTATTTTCTACTAGATTAGATTAGATGAATGACAAAATAGTCTCAGTTCGTGGCGCCACCGCAGCGATATATTATAGTGTACAATCTCTCTTAATACTCAAACTTGAAAAAATATAAAGTAAAAATTAATTGAATTTTTTAATGAAAGTCATAGTTGCATGCTTCTTATTGTGTGAACTGATTGATAAATTATTTTTTAAAAGTGTTTGTTACGTTGTGAAATGATTATATATGAATCAAATTTTCAAAATGATATGTACATATATTTTAATTTTTTTAAAGCAGTTTTATATGTTATTATTTATTTAACTGTATAGAAATGCAATTTCAAACAAAAAACATATATGCAGCAGAGATCCAATGCATTCAACCTCGTACAATCTGACAGTAGTTGTTATTGTTGCGTGTGAGGCGGGGGGGGGGGGGGATACACACTTCCACCCGAGTTGAATATGAAATAACAAAAGAAATACAAAAGAAATTAGAGTAACTACGGAGAATCATATACTTCGAAATCCGTGGACTGACAATTTGTGGTTCCGGCCGGAAGACCTAACCTCCCTAGCTTTTGACAGGTGATGAATTCTTCCTATTTTCAACTGGTGTTATTGGATGTAAAAGTCCAGTTAAATTTTTGAAATTTACTAATAATAATAGAAAATTACTCATGACGTTGTCATGTGATATTAGCCGTCGAACTCTTATATTCTAGACTTTAATCTCATCTAGAGCTTAAGTTGTTATTGTCGTTAGCAATCTTTAAAAACTAAATATAATAAACGAAATTACAAAGACTAAAATTCTTTTGAATACTAGCCTGAATACTAGCTGAATTTTATAGTTTTGAGATGAATGTGTGCGAGGTACAAATTACCCCGTCACAATATATATAATTCAAAAATAAGGTTAAACAACCACCGCAGGGTCCCACTGGAAGCAACTCCCATCTAAAGATGACACCGGCTGCCAGTAGGACCGCGGCAATCTCACTCATGGCCACCTCTCACACCCATGAGAAGGGTATATATATATAACTATATATATATATATATATATATATCCCTGTTCGGACGC
>JAABKJ010003089.1:0-26572 GCA_011634705.1 Andricus grossulariae
TAAGGGGGTGGGGGTAGAAATATTTTCATATGGTTCATTATAGGGGGCCCGGGGGGAGGAGTCTTGAAAAGGGCCTATAATCCGTTACGTAATTTGAGTACGGATCCCAAGTTAAAGAGTTAAAGAATTAGTTTATGAACAGAGAAATGACAGGGCAAGGGGAGCGAAACATAAATAGTGATCAAAGAAAAAATAGCGAGCGAAGAAAACTTGGATGACCGAGACAAGCGATAGTAGCAAAGCGAGCGATGCAGGTACAATGGTCAAAAATGTAATTATTTATGTAATTTATTTTTATATAGTAGCTTAAGTTGAGTTTAAGAAATATTTTAAATGTATAAGAAAGCATGTGTGTCCTTATTCTGAGCTTGTGACCGAATAAACATTCTTTCATATATATCACTTATCTGCATCTGTTCCTTCTCACCCAATTCATGAACTTTCAGGTCCCTCCTTCTGATGTAATATTCTCTAATTAATTCTCCCGATGTTCTTGTTTTCCTTTCATCTTCTTATCTAGTTGTCTCAATTCGCTTATTTTTCTCAAGTAACCATCTTGATCCTGCTTTTCCTTCCTCCATTTCTCATAAGCCTCATTCACTTCTTTTCCCTCCTTTTATAATACTTATCGCACCACGGCATGACTAACTTTTTTCCGAGGTTTTCTCTCAGTTCCCTCCACATCTCCTCTACTTATTATTTGTCAAACTCTTACTCTCCTAATTTCTCTTTGTTGGTTTCCATGGAATCTGACCATATTGTCATCTCTCATATTCGATCTATCTTCTTCGTATTATTTTCTTATCCTTATCTTTATTTCCACATTTATTGGTAAACAATCTAAGCCCAACTCTTCCTCTATCGTAAATTTCTCGAGCTTCTTCCATCCTTTATCATTCTTTACCATTAAATCTATAGCCCATAACCCAGGCTTTCATATGAATATAAATTACCCTTCTTCGTCTACATCTATGTTCCCATTTAACGCGCACCAGCCCAGTTTTTCATGATAAACCACGGACTAAGTCAAGTGCCTGACGAGATAGGGATGTTATAAATTAATTTGATACGATGTTTGAAATATTTTTCGATGATGTTGTAGGTACAAAATTAGGAGCATGATATATTTTAGATTTCGTCTTTAACCGCTTTTATCCTTGCACAGGGACCGCGAGCGTTGAAGGTGACAACAGTCGCCTCTGGATGCTTTCTTAGAGGTACCATCTGCCACTCCGTAGGGTTTCAGTCGCTTACTTCCAGCTGATCTCCAAAGTTTCTTACAATGTGACAGGTGTTTAATAAAACCACCTTCTGAGCTGCTGCCAGTACCCTACTGACTCCGAAATGTTCAAGATATTCCGTGCAACTTGTGTGCACATTGCCTGTAGCCGAAATCACAATAGGATGAATAGATGCATGTTTCACATAATTCCATATTGTCTCTACTTCATGCCTTAGCGATATAATGATCCGCCTGGATAGTAACATCCTAATATAAGATTTGATGTTCGTTTTACAAAACGGGAATTGGTATGTATCTATAGAAAGGCATCCTATGCTTAGGGAAAGTTGTTAAAGTATAATGCCCTCCATATCATTATGTTTTTGCGCATATTCTCTCTGAGCCATTACGCGACAACCATCAATAATGTGCTCGATGAATTCATCGGTATCTCCATATAATCGGCATTGTTCAACCACGTCTTGATGTAACACGTATTTGCGATAGTTTCTGGTGCTGACAATCATGTCCTGAAGCGCAATGACGATTTCTTCCGTTTCTAGAAACAGGACGTCATTTTTTAGCTAAATATTGGATACCTCACTCTTTTGGAAAAAAATAAAACCCTATTTTTTTATTTTGAAACCAAATGATTTTTAGTACTTTGAGTAGTATTTTGAAGGTTTCTCTTGAGGTATAAATTCAAATAGAGAAGTCTTCTTGAAAATTTCAAGTTAAATAATCATATTCAGGACTCGCTACGAGTCTAGAATTCAGTGAATAGCTTGTAGCAGGTGTTTAAACAAGATATGGGCCTGTAGTTCTTTGGATTTGACGAATCTCCGGTTTTAGGGATCAGTACCGTGCGTCCTTGCACTAGCCACTGCGGCACGGGTCGTTCTCCGTTTAAGAAACTAGTAAATATACGAGCTAGATTATGGTGCGTAGAAGTGAACTTCTCCCACCAAAAGTTGTTTATTTTATCTGGCCCTGGCGCACAAAAGTTCTTAGTTTTAGCGATAAATTTTTTCACATCTTCAGCAGTAACTAGTGGATAGATCTAGCTGATAGGTATCTCCATATACTTGCTCCCAGAAGACTTGAATCTCTTCTTGACTAGGTTGATTTTTAACAGCACATGACGTTTTATTGAACAGACCCCAACTTTTGGAGTGAATCTTTTATTTGATGTTATGACGCACTGAACATTTGATGCTTGCAGTCTCGCCGTTTTGACTGTAAACTGAAGCTGTGCAATAATCTCGCGAGTGTTACTCAGGCGTGTTGAAGTATCACTACTTCTATTGTCGCTGAGCAGGGAGACCGCCTTCTCGTAAACTACACAGTTCAGAATCCATAGATTGACATCTTCAGGGAGCAAATTGGGCCCAACGTGTCGAAGGTTTTTTGCTAGAGTTGTATTTTCGCGTTCTGCACGGGGCTGTCCCGGTATATACCATCGGTCACGGACGCATTTTTATAATGCCATCAAGTGATCTCAGAAGAGCAGTATGCCTAATTTGACATATTGGGCAAAGCCTGGTTTTTACCCCACCATCCATGGGTTGGGTTACAGCCAAGTACATGATGAGGGGACCTACAGCTTGAAGTGGGATCCCAACCACCAGAACCTCGGTAAGAGGTTCCAGAGGTACCGGCTCAGGGAATGAGCCCCGAACCTCTAACGTAAAGTCCGAGCGCCAGGGATATGCAGATACGTGTAACTGGAGGTACCGGCAGTCGCAAGAGTTTTATTTCAAATGCCAATACAGTTAATTAAGCAAATAAAATAATGTTAACTAAAGAGAAACCGCGGCATAAAGAAACATTCTGGGCTTCCATATATTTCATGGAATAAGCCTAATTTTAAACTTCTGCAATTGAGAGAAAATCAAAATAATCAAATTGTAGCGAAAGTTTTATTTTGCAACAAAGTATTAAAGAATATTGCTTATAAGCGCCATCTCCGCTCATATTTTTTAATAAGAATAATATCTAATAAAATCACGTCAAGTGCAAGCATAGTGAAAAATTTCAAAGCTTATATTTGTGGCGGGAAACGGAAACCACAGAACGTAGTCCCAAATACACGTAATTTACATTTAATATTTACGTAATTTACGAATGCGAAACGCGACAAGTACTTAGTAGATCGACTGAGGTTAGTCCTTGTTTCAGAACTCTATATATTGCTTGCGTATTCGTCATAATGCGCGAGTATACACACTGAAGTGCCCGTCTATGGGGACCCAACAATTACACCGGAAAGCCCGTCTATAGGGATCCAACATTCACCCTGGCGGGCTCATTTATAAGGATCTATGATTCGTACTGAAGAGCCCGTTTATAGGTTTTTCCATCTTTCTTACAAAGTTTAGTTCTATTGTGAACGACCGAGACCAACTATTCAAAATATTAATTAATATAACGGACGGCGAAAGATACATACAACTTCACACACGCACATGGACACACATATGGGGCATAATTTCTGAAGTGTACCCAGCTCGAAAATGAAAGTTGTCCGATCGGGCTAAAAATTAGCCCAATTGTAGTACTATTAGATAGTACTCCTCACACAAAAAATTAATTCATTTCGATAATTATTTACCAAAGGGGAGGCGTTACAATTTTTTTTCGCAAAGCCTTACTTTCAAACATTTGTAACTTTTTTTCTATTGCCTTAAACAAAATTTCACTATGAATCTTCTTGATATATTTTTTCACAGACTTTCTGGTGGTCATAGCGATTCTCATAAAAAGTCAAATTTTTATCCTAATTTTTGAAAATCAAAAATAAATTTGACTCTTTTTCAAATTTGGACACTTTTTTTTTGTTCAAAATAGTTTTAAACGAAAATTGAGATTCTTTCCTATAAGACGTCCAATCTTCAGAGTGTTAAATTAATTTGTCTTTGAGTAATAGAATGATACGTAAACAAGATGCCATGATAGGGCAGGTGGCGCGCGATCTGCCCTAGTGCGCTCATGCCGAGGATCTTTGTGCAACGCTTTAGTGCCAGTTTTTTAAGTTAAGTAATATTATATGGCAATATTATGTGTCTTTCTGTTGAATTTTTTGGCGATAATTTCAACAGTTTTTTTCTTTGCTGGCCTCTTTTGCGGTTTCTGTTTTTTTTTCATTCGAGAAGATGTCATATTTCTCATAGGACGAAAACTTCTTGAGTTGAAGTTTTCCATCTTGAGTGGAAATGAAAGCGTGGCGCTGTAATGTACCTGGTATCGTAACAGCTTTGTCAAATCCAAAAAGAGGAAGAGCATTGACTCCCAAAACTGAAACTCTAGTGAAAAACTTTTATGAACGTGATGACGTAAGTCGAATAATGCCAGGGACAAAAGACTTTGTGTCGATCAAGAATGATGGTGGAACACGTTCACATGTTCAGAAAAGGCTACTACTGTGTAATCTCAACGAGTTATATACTCAATTTACATCAGAACACGTAGGCCTGAAGATCAGTATTTCGAAATTCACAAAACTCAGATCTCGTCATTGTTTTCTAGCAGAAAGCAGTAGAACTCATAATGTGTGTGTTTGCGTGCATCATCAGAATGTCAAGTTGATGTTGAATGAAATAAATATTCAACATTTAAAAGAGGCTAATCTTCAAGCCCATGAAGAAGATTTTGGTGTCCAAGCTGAATGGCACTTTCATGGTACATCCCATGGTAAGGGTGCATGTGATGGTATAGGAGCGAATATAAAGAGACAAGCAGCACGTTCAAGCTTATAATATTCTCCGAAACATCGCATACTCACTCCCCATGCTTTGTTTCAAGCCTCAGTCCCATGGAGGTAGATTAGTAGAATAGTGGAACTGTTTTGACCAACAAGGTGACTGCTAGAGCTTGTGCAGATACCTCATTGGTCAAAACTGTTTCACTATTCTACTAATCTACCTCCATGGGACTGCACCAAAGAGTAACTGTAAGGAAAGCGAAAGACACCCAATATTATCATATATTCTTACTTAACTTGAAAAACTGGCACAAAAGCGTTTAACAAAGATCCTTGGCGTGAGCGCAGTAGGGGAGATCGCGCGCCACCCGCCCTATCATGGCTTCTTGTTTACGTATCGTTCTATTACTCAAAGACGAATTAATTTGCCATTCTTAAAATTAGGAGTCTTATAGAAAAAAATCTCAGTTTTTTTAAAAACTATTTGGAAGAAAAAAAGTGTCAAAATTTGAAAAAGATTCAAATTTATTTTTGATTTTCAAAACTCAGAGTCAAATTTTGACTTATTATAAAAATCGCTATTACCACCAGAAAGTTTGTCAAAAAATCTATCAAAAACATTTATAGTGAAATTTTGTTTAAGGCAAAAGGAAAAAAAGGTATAAGTGTTTGAAAGCAAGGCCTTGCTTAAAAGACCCAAAATTTGTACTCCCTCCACTTTGATAAATAATTATCAAAATGAATTAATTTTTGGTGTGAGGAGTACTATTTAATATTGCTAAAATTTAGCCAATCTTTAGCCCGATCGGACTCTTTTCATTTCGAGGTGGGTACACTATTTCCTCGCCTTGTTTACCCTGGCATGGATGACAATGAAAAAACCTTCCATCTCTGGAAAGAGTTCTCCCCGCCTTAACCAGAGGTTTGAAGCCTCACCATACACGCAAGGAAGATCCAATGTTTTTTTGTGTAGTTGTTTACCCCGCGATTGTGCAGCTAACTGTTCGGAGTTGAGATGACCGATATTATGGAAATCAACAGCTGCCAACTCTGAGGGGGTATACAGGTCAATTGTTGACTTTCCAACTTAGCGTGTTCAATGCTGAACAAAACCATAGTGCGGTGAATGAATCATCTTGGAAGATTCTTCGTTTAATGGGCAAGGACCTCATCATCTCACGACTGAAACATTTAATGTTTGTGCACCATATGTACATAGCGTGATCCATAACTTGGATGACACGAGGATAGATCTTGTATGTGTCAAGGATCTCAAGTAAATATTCGCAAGGGGTTAGTCGGTTATCACTTGGACCACCAGCATCTACCTTTTTGGGAATCATGTAGGTTACGCTCTCTGTCATTAAAGAGGGAAAGTGATCTGTGTTTTCCAAGATGTTTTGAAGGGCTCCAGCAAGGGCGGGGTGCAGGGCCTCCACGTATTTGTACCGCAAGCTGTGCACCCAATCCATACCGGCTGCTTTCTAGTTCTTAGTCTTCTTTAGGATGCGAGCTCGATCAGAGGCTGAGAGGGATAGAATATTCATCCCAGGCAATCGTGCAACTCTGTCCTTTTTTAGATGAGGCCACGTCGTGTCCAGTTGACTTGACCTGTGAGTACCTCAGATGCTCGATCACTATCTGGCCATTTCCTCGGCCCTAGATGGTTCACAATAATTTTGATTTTTGTTTTTATATCTGTAAGTCTGCGATAGAAACGTTTTTCGTCTACGAAAAAGGCCCTATTGTCATTCCTCATCGTGGTCGCTCTGCTGCATTGTCGCAATCGCGGTGACAGAATCATGAGTCTCTGTTTAAGACAGTCAATCACTTCGTCCAGGTTCGTAGATGTTCTTAAACTGATGTTTTGTGGCCGAAGAATCTCTTCCACATGGTGAGTCATTCTCTGAGACCGATTGCCTGTTCGAAATTGGTACAACCATCCCAGTTTTGCTCTTATTTCACTTATCTCGCCTTGAAGTCGACACTTGAGTCTGCATAAGCTTATATCCCGCTGCAAGAACAGAAGCATTATCTCGGTGTTCAAACTGCCAACTAACCGGAGAAGGACTTTGTTGATTCTAAATTTCGGCAGACCGTTTCTCACAGATGGTTCTTGATCTGCAAACTCCAAGATGGCATCAGTGAAGCACACTATGAAACGTAGACTTTTCTTATTGAGCTCTTCAGTGAGTTAAACAGGAGAAGTGGTGTAACGTGCCGAGAAAAAGCGAAGGTAGTATGAAAATTTGAGAAAAAGAAAGACCAGTGTTGCTGGTTACGTCAGCTTAGTAACACCTGGCTAGTTGTTTGTTGTGGGTTTGTTTGTCACTAGCAATCTGATGGGGATTGTGTCAGTTTAGTGTTTGAATAAAAAGCTGTAGTTAAGAATGTATAGTTTATTATAAATAAAGAATAGATAAATAGTTAACACAATATATTAAAAACTTACATTTACCTTCCCATTCAAGAAAGGGCAAGAGAAAGTAGTAAAGGTTGTCGCGGTTTCTACTTTATCGTCTGTAGTGCAATTATCACGGTTAATTCATAATCGGATGAGACCCCGTAATGCTCCTGATTATATGTATGAGAAATTGCCACCCAGTTTTCCTCAAAGCAAGGTGGGTTGTGTGTAGTTAGTAGACGTTATGTCAAAAATTAAAAATTGCGGATGTAACAGGGGCAGGGTCTGGTAATACCTTCGTGTTTTTTAAGGTATACTCATTGATGATTATACGGCTTGTGGGAAAGTATGTTTATTCCTCAGAGTCTCGTATAGAACTGGCGATTACAAAGTTGTGCTGATAATATAAATATGACTTACGTCACAAGTACTCTTGCGTATACATATACCACAGTTTTAGGTCTTTTCATTTCCTGTCTCTATTTTAGGGAAATTTGCTACAAATCTGTGGCGAAAGGCAATCCTGTCAAATAAAGTGGTTGTCGCTCCCATCTCGTTTTCTAATTGGCAGCGCAACAAGTACTCATCGTGATGGGCTTCAAAATTAAGCGCTGCCATGACATTCCTGTGGAAGTGGTCGGCTGGAGGCTCCCGACAGGAGGCTCAGCTGATGTCCTGCTGCTTATCACTTCTTGCCGATGCTCTGCTTGGAAGTGGCCGTTTCGGGTATCCCGGTGAGATCTGCCTGCCCATCACGCAGCTTCCCACCACAGGCTTCCATGCTGCAACCCCAAGCGGTGGCACCAGCCCTGACAATCCTCGGGCAGCGGCCAACGACTGTATATATAGCTATCAAAGTCACGAGAGGAAATCTCAAGTCCTACCGTGACACCAACGCGAAAACACCTTCGGTAGGGTTATCATTTTTATATAGTACTAAGTCAAGTGCCTAATGAGATGAGGATGTTATAAATTAATTTAATACGAAATCTTTTGCCTTGATGTGGTAGGTACAAAATTAGGCAAATGTTGTAGTCTGGAGTTCGTCTTTTACGTTTCCAATTGTCTAAAAAGTTTCTTAAAATGTGACAGGTTTTTAATAAAACCACCTTCTGAGCTGCTGCCAGTACCCCACTGACTCCTAAATGGTTACAATGATCAGTGCATCTTGCGTGCACATTGCCTGTAGCTGAAATCACAATAGAAAGAATAGATGCATGTTTCACATTCCTCCATATTGTCTTTACATCATGTGTTAACTCGCTATACTTATGGATCTTGGTTCTATAGGTTGCCTGCAAATTCTGGTTAAGTGGAAAAGCAATGTTAATGATACAGAATTTTCCGATTTTTTTTTCACGCATCACGATGTCGGGTCGATTGGCTTGGATGTAATGATGTGTCTAGATAGTAACATTCCAATATCAGGTGTAATCTTTGTTTTCTAAAACAGTCACTGGAATGTATCTATAGAAAGGCATCCATTCTGTTAAGAGTCCTAGGCTTAGGGCAAGTTGTTTCGGTGTCTTCACATAATTGGCACCGGCCAACCACGTCTTGATGTAATACGTGTTTGCGATAATTTCTGGTGCTGACAACCCTGTCCTGAATCGTGATGACGAAACTTTCCGTTTCTGTAAGCAGGACGCCCTTTTTCAGCCAAATATTAGATGCCGCACTATCCACTTTAGGTTGATCTAACGTTTTGGAGTTCTCGCCGTGGCTGACTTTTTGTCTCTATTGCATTTCTAATTTATCTATGGTTTCTGCCTTGATATTCAAGGCCTTCTCCGAGGACCAATTCCAGGACGTGTAATCAAGATCCTCTTTACAGATGGTGTAGTACCTTAGATTCCGGTTTCTAGCCGTGGATGACCGTACGCAACAGAAGAACAACCTGTAAGATGGACTTTGTAGCCTTGGTACAGTCTACTAAGCTCGAAAAGAAGTGCTTGATATTTAGCCCGTTTCTCTTTCTCCTTTGCCGTAATATTACCATTGGCTGGTGCCGAGAATTCAATCACGTAAATGATCTTCGCCTTCCAAATCTTGGAGGACAATATCAGGCTTCGTAGCACTGATACGTTCAGTGGTGGAGAATGAGACAAGCAATAGATCAACACCATATAAGTGCCTAGATGGTAATATGACACTTTTAGAGCCACATTGTGTCTCTCTATGTACCCATAGCGTACAAACTTTGAGCATCCGCTGAGAACATGTCCAAGTGTTTCTGGCTCTTGCTGGCACACTAGGCAGTTGGTATCGCCTACATTCACATTCATTATGCGTTTGCGGTAAACTAAGGTGTCTATAATGCCGCCTTGACAGCAAAAAGTAATCTCTGAGTCTTCGATCTCAATCCAGAAGACTCAAGAACCATGTTGCACTGATCGGTTGATAGTTCTTGTCACTACTATTGAGCACCAAAGGTGTTAGTGATGCTAAGCCATGCATATTGTCGCTAGAATCAAACGGGAAATCAAACTCATCTGCGGCCCTATCTATGGCACGGTATGGAAACACCGCAGCATTGACGACTTCATTTTGATGTACGAGTCGCATAAGAGAATCTCTGCTATTCAAAACTGAGCAGGCTGTAGCCAGAACCGTTTTTCGATGAATACCCTCCAAGCTCAGCAAACCTCTACCCCCTTCATCTCAAGGGAGGTATATTCGAGGTACGGAAGATCTAGGATGAAGACTTCGATGAATTGTCATCATCTTGCGTGTGCTTCGGTCAAGTTGCTTCAAATAATCGACGTTCGATTTTACTGCACCAAACGTATAGAGCAGTATAGGAAGGGTTAGAAAATTCGACGCCTAGATCTTATTCTTCCCAGATAATTCGAAAGCGCAAATTTTTCTGAGAATTTGGCGATACCTTTTTTACCACATGCACAGCTTGGGTTTCCGCTTGCGGTATTCCAAGATATGCATATATCTCTCCATCACCATGATGTTTAATAGTATTTCCACCTATGAGTTGAACATCCTGACCGTCACGCGATGATGAAGTATCTAGTCTTGCTTTGTGTAGGTGGACACAGGCAAACTCGCCCAGTCCAATGCCCATGCCAATCGCCTTAGAGTACCTATTTACCGCCGCCACGAGGATGTCAAGGCCCTCTTTTGAAGAGGCAAAGAGTTTAATGTCGTCCATATATAAAAGGTGGGTGACCTTATTTTTTCTTCTATACGGCGGGCCACGTAGCTATCCACAGCTATTGCCTCAGAGAACACTAGATAGAGGCAAGAGGGAGATGCAGAAAAGTATCGGACTGAGAGAATCTCCTTGGAAGACTCCCCTCTTATATGTGACATAGCTGGTAGTCACCTGTCTTTTGTCAGATGTTACGCAAAATCTTGTCCGTCACAAGAGCATGAGCTTTTTCATCCATCTCACTATTCTTGCATGCAACTCGAGGCATTCAAGGAGCTTGATAACCAGCCCATGGTTCGTGTTATCGAATGCCTTACGGTAGTCAATTCAAGTCATGGACCTGTCTATTGAAAGGTTCTCCCTGCAGCCTTCCAGCTCTCCCTTGCATCCACGTTGTTACGCTATTGCACTCCATACTAGCTCGATAGATGTTGATATCCTCTCTTTGAAAATGCCAGTCAATAGCTTGTAGCTTGTGTTTAAACGAGCTATAGGCCTGTAGTTATTTGGACAGGACAAATCTCCGGTCTTAGCGATCAGTACCGTGCGTCCTTCCACGGATCACTGTGGGATGGGTTGTTATCCGTTTAAGAAGGTAGTACCTATAAATAGCCAGAGTTTTGTGCGTAGGAGTGAACTTCTTCCACCAAAAGTTGTTGATTTTATCTGGCTCTGCCGTTGAAATGTTTTTAGTTCCAGCGATAACTTTTTTTACTTCGAAAGCAGTAATTGGTGGACACTCTTCCTCTGGATTTACAACCGTTGCACGTGAAGTATTGTCAGAAGTCTTGAATCTCTGCTGGACTAGGCCGATTTTCAGCGGTACATAACGGGGAAAGCAGTATTATCCTGAGCTAATTTTTTCCATCCTGAGAAAGGCTTTTTGGTGGATTTTTGATCTCCTACTTCTCATGTTGGCATTATCGGCTATCTGCAAAGGTGGTCTTGCTGGAACGGGTGGTATGTTCGCTGGATGATGTTGCTCTTCTTCTTGCTGGTGAAGAGCTTCATATCCCTTTCGGTGTAAAAAGAATACCTGCTTTCTTAAATACTGCTGCGTTGTATGGGCATGTTCTACAATTTAAAGCAATGTTGTTACGTTTGTCCGGACCATTGCCTGGTCGTCGCCTCGGTTCGGTCATATTTCCACTCCCAACTGAACCATGGCCTTTATCCGAGAGAGGCCTATTGTGGGTGGCACTGCGCGATTCTGGTGACGTAACCGTATTATTCGTTGCAAAGTATGTGATGAGCTGTTTCCTCACGACAATCACACTTTTGACAACGAGGATTGTCTCCGATCCTCATGCAGGTCAAGTGTTTTCTCAGTCAGCAGTGTCCAGTAAGCATCCCTTTTAAGACATTAATCTTTCTTCTTGCCATGTTTAAGAGTTCATTAGTCCTCTTAGTTTATGTACCAGTTATAAAATTCTTAGAAAGCACAATTTTTTTGGTCCTATTCCAATATTTCACATGGTCCTCCGAGGGCCGTTTATCAAGGGATCCTTTCGCCGATGCGTATGAGATACAGCAGCAGGGTTCAGGGCCAATCAGCGGCTATGAAACACCTATCCTAGCTTCAATCTCTGCATGGCCGGGAACCCAGATCAGAGATACCCAGTTTCTACCGGTAAACTTGAGAAGATTTTGAAGGCAACTCCAGACTAGTCTGGAAGCAAACTCTTTAGATGTAGGAGCGTTGAGTGCTGATTGGCTGTTAGAACAAATGTTGTTGTGCTGGCCTTAATAAGCTTGCTTACAAATTTTTTCCAGAAAAGCCTTAATAGCTATCATTTCGGCCTGGAAAACTGTAGGTAATGTGCCTAGTGCTGTTATTATCTCAGCCCTGGGCTTCTTCTCATAGATTCCAGCCCCTGTTCCCAAGGAGTCTTTAGAGCCGTCTGTGTACCAAATGAAACCTCATTGTGTGAATAATTCTTCCCTTCACTATGCCATTTTTCCCTTTTAGGGAAGATGACCTTGAAAAGTTTCATGGAGGATAATTTCCTCAACAGTTTTTTTTCCCCTCAACATCAGTTTGCACAGCGAGAATATTATCCTCGCATAGCATGCCCTTACTGATATCTTGTAGATCTTTCACATCACCATCACTTAGGTTGTCCCCTACTAGGAGTCTGTAGACTTCCACTACCGTCAAGCATAAAACCCTTTGGAGGCTTTCCAGTTGTGTAATAGTACTATTTAGTTCAGTCCTTGGCAAACAGATCGTTGATGCATATGCTGTTATGGGTCTGATTATCATTGTACATAACTAATGAGTAATCCTGGGTTTTAAGCCCCAGATTTTCCTTATTCCACGCCTGTAGGCCCAAAAAGCCATCTTAGTTTTTTTCACCATTGGGTTAACATGGATTTTCTAGGTTAATTTAGGGTCAAATATTACTCCTAAATACATATATGATTTTGAAAATTCTACTTCCCTACCATAGAACTTAAGATATCTAAGATCAGAAAGCTTCCTTTTTCGGGTAAAATTCATGAGTTTCGTCTTGTCCGGACTAACGGACAATTGCTCCATTGCATCATTGCTCTACTATGTTTAGCGCTGACTGCATGAGGTCCACTAAGGTGCTCTCATACTTCCCTGTTACCAGCAGCATCAGGTCATCTACGTAGCCTTGAGTGTTAAAACCGATTCGGTTAAAACGCGATTCAGATCATCAATGACAAGCGCTTATTGGATGGATGAAAGAACTCGAATTAACGCTGTTCCGACATACACCAATTACATGTAATTACAAGTAATTTTTTTCAGAGGCAATAACAAACTAAGGTTGCTTCGAGCGGTTGTACAATTTTCCTACTCATCTATAAAAATTGTAATAAATTTATAACGCTTTGTAAAAATTCATAGTCTTTTTTAACAAAAATTAAAAACTGAGAAAAACTAACTTTGCACTTTTTGTTTGTACATTTTCATAAATTAAAAAAAATTATTTTGCTTAAAAATGGTAGAGGTTCCTCATTTCTTTTAAATCATAAAGTTTTGTAGAAATTTGTAGTTTTCTATGCCAAACTATAACAAAATCTATAATTTGATATGAAAACGTAATTTTACTAGAACGTAGTTTTTCCTAAATTTGTCACCCAATAGTCTTAACCCATTTGAAGGGACAAAGCCCAAAATAGTACTATCGAGAGATAGTGCATTCCTCATTTCCTGAGGTATTATACAGCTGTGGAGAAATTTATTTTTTTTTTGTCTCAAAGAATAAGTTTCAATCTTCGTATGAGGGTAAGAATTGGGTATTCCAATCCCTAATTTACTAATTTCATTTCAACTTCACAATAATATTCTCCATTATACATATTTCAAGAAAACGGATAGTAATTAATACATATTAATTCATCAGGGAGTCAAAGGCTTAATCACAGGTTGTGGTCCACTAGAAGCCGTCGTCGAAGCCACAATTGTTTTGGAGAACTCGCCACTAACTAATGCTGGTTATGGATCGAATTTAACTATCGATGGGAAAGTAGAATGTGATGCTAGTGTAATGGATGGGTCGAATTTACATTTTGGGGCAGTTGGAGCTATTAACGGAGTGAAAAACCCAATTGAGGTGGCCAAACGCCTTTGTGAACAGCAGTCTGTTAGTATGTCACATGGAAGGATTCCACCTAGGTAAGACTTCAATAATAATTGTATTATTCTTTTTGTTTCCTCATGTAACTTAAATAATATTGATTAGTTTAAAACACTATTTTACAAGAATATTAAGATAGTGTACGCATTTTTCCGATTTTTAAAATGCTTTTATTAAAAAATCAAAACCATAACGAACATGCTGTGTGGTTGGTTAAGAATTGGAAGATAACATTGTATCATTTGCAGAACTGCGGATTCAAAAGGATTCGGATCCGAGTCAAAACATGTTGATAATGTTTTAATGAAAACATAAGAAACCCGGGAAAGGCCTACACTATCTAAGTATTCTAAGCTACAGAAAAAAAATAAAAACACAGTATTTTAAAAATTAAAAATTAAATAAATTAAAAAAAACATTATAGAAAATTAAAAATTCAATCAGTTTTTTAGTTGGATCTGGAGCTCACACATGGGCCAAAGAGATGGGAATTCAGACAATACCGCCAGATGACCTAATATCAGGTAATAAAAAATACCTCTATTATTGACTATGTGTCCAAAAATATACATTTTTTTTTCGATTCCGATTCTTAAGACTTATCGATACTTGTGCACTGGAACATTTTAGGCGCCATCGTATTTAATCGATACTCAATCTGTATGAGAGAGACAGAAAATTTCACGTCCCTGTCCCCTCCTTGTCATAAATGTGACCCCCACTACAAAAAGTTTTGCTAATATCGATACATTTTCGGCCGATATTTATTTCAAATCGTACTTAATCTTCTTTTTTCAATTCACACAGCCATTATAAAGTGTAATTTTGTATTATTATGATTAGGCAGCAAAGAGTCAATTCCAATTCCCGCTCAGCATTATTTCCGGATTAAAGAAATAACACTGTTGACGCTGACTTTAAACAAGTCAGGTGAGGTTTTAGCTAACGTATATTAGGTATATACATTGTGCTTACCTTATTATTACTGAACGGAAATTAAAAAAGTTTCTTGGAAGATGGTACATAGTTGTCACTTTGAAATAGTTTCAAATTTTTAAATTGGATCGTCATAATCTTAAAATTTGATAAATTGTTTGTCTCGTCTGTAAGTAAAACAGAGTTATGTAAATACGGTTTATGAAGAAAAAATACATTTTAGCGTATCTATACTTACAGGAGATAAATTCTAGAGCAAATTATTATATATTCTATATTTTTTAAAAAGAGAGTGGCAGAGCCTTGCGGTATGTTAAATTAGAGCGACATGACTGCGAATTTGCATGAAATTAAAATGAGGTTAATTTCGCGTAGTATGTACGTATATAAGTCCTAACACTAGGAAATTCAAATTTTTAGAATGTATATTCGTTCAATTAAATTATTGTATATGGTACTTAAGCCTTGAATGTCTGATCTGAAGTTAATAGAGTTTTTATCTCTTTGCATATGTATCATTTTTAATATTAAACGTTTATCAAGATTAGGCTCCAATTATTAAATTTCAACGTTATTTAAATCGAAGTCAAACATATGTGCAAAGGCATAAGCATATTTAGCTATGGCTGTGTTTGTTTAGTTGTTTTCAATAGATCTTTTGTGTTCCCTATTTCTTGTGTGCAAAGGTCTGCTGGTTTGACCAATGTATGTTTTTTTGCAAATCTTAAATATAAATTCAGAAAAAACAGAAATTGTATTAAATTAAAAGTAGGAATGAAAAATATTATGGATGATAATGAATATTATGGAATATTAGGGCATATTATGTTACTTGGAAACTCGGAAAAACGACAATTATGTTAAATATAAATTCGGAAAACAGAAAGTGTATTAAACGGAAAATAAGAATAATAAATATTATGGGAATAAAAATTCGAATATATGAAAATTACGACAAATGAGGATTCGGTATAATAGAAATAATGATAACTAGTAGTTAGGACAAATAGAGGTTGTGCCACCTGATCATTAGATAAATTAAAAATGATGAGAAACTGCTGTTCGGCAACTTGATTTTCGGTAAAATAAAACTTAGGTCAAACGGAATTCGGGGGATATTCATGCAATAAACCATACCGGGTTACATATAAAAAAAATCGAGTGGCTATACACTGAGTATTCAGGGAGTCAGATATCCGACTGTCAAAGTCTCTTGCGCACGTCTCGATGCGCATATCCAATACGAGAGAGCGGACCAAAACTGAAATGCGTGTCGAGTCGGCACGCACAGTGGGGCAAAAAAAGTTCTTGTGGACAAATCATTTTTCAGACTAAACTACTTATCCGATTTGGACGTTTTTTTTAAAATGAAAGTCTATGAAATTTTTCATTGTTCCAAGGCTCGAACTTTAACAAAAGTTGTGTGCAAAATTTTTTATTTAACAAACAAAATAAATAACAAATTAATTTTGTATTTTCATGGCTGCCATTTTGTTCGAAATCTTTTTTTCTGACTTTAAATGGTAAGAATTCGGGAAGCAAATCATTTAAAATGCGGTCTGTGAGTATTAGCTGCATAACGAACTTTTTCGCATTTTTGTGAACAAATTAGAGAATAGAGTTATATATATTATCACTAATGATCGTTTACTATAGATGCTGTACTTTTTAGGAACAATTGTCCTAGTAGTCGCGATTCTTTTGTTTTTCGATCTTGATGAGTTTTCGGACTGACGATTGTCGTTTGTTATGATTATTTTGATTTCGATCTTTATTTGTTTCTTCTGCCTAGTCCTTAGAACATTTACCACTTTGATACAACTTCGTGACATGTTACTATCATTTGGTGTTTATCATTCGTAAGTGGTCTTTAGTGTATTTTATTAGTTTCTGCTGCATTCGTTTTTCGTGATTCGTTTGATCATCGGAAAATAACCTTGTTCGTACTAATTTGAATAGTAATCCTCACGATTTTCTTTTCTTTTCTTCGCTACTTTTTACATCACTCTTGTATTCTAGGTTGCACTGTGGTTTTCTTTTTTTTCTTTTTACTTTCTGTTGAATTTCTGGTCTTCTGATTGCTAGTGACTCAAATTTTTCGAATCATTTGTATTAATTTCAATCGTATCTATATATTTATTTGGTAATAGTTTTATGAATGATCCATACCAATATAAATCTGATAATTCAACAATTTTAACGTCAAGTCTCTTTTTAATGTGAATGGTACCTCTTTGCATTACAACATCAGATGAAGTAACAAAGGTTTGGAAAAATCTACGTCCTTCTTCTCCAAACTCCTGTCTGCCTATCTTATTTCATTATGAACAGGAAACGAAAGGGAAAATTTTAACTGAGTTGGGAGACATGAAAAACCAAATCAAGCGATTGAAGCCTGAAAATATCATCTTGAATGGTAACACTCATTTTGTTGAATATGTGCTCATTTCGACCATGCTTGATGGAAAAGTGTGACAAGTCATCACTCAAACGTCTTCTTCCTCTAATTGCACTGTTTGTGGGGCAAAGCCTTCAGAAATGAACCACTTGAAAGTTAGTAAAACTAAGGAAGAATATGTGGATATATTTCAATATGGATTGAAAACCTTGCATGCTTGGATTCGATTCATGGAATGCACCCTCCACATTTCCTACCGATTGCCTTTTCAAGAGTGGGCGTGTAAAACAAAAGAGCAGAAAGGAGTCGCTGAGGAGGGAAAGAGACATATTCAAAATGAAATACGCAAAAGCCTTGGATTAATCGCGGATAGAATTAAACAGGGTTCTGGTACCACAAATGATGGAAAGACGGCTCGGAACTTTTTCGAAAATTATGTAAAGGTAAGTGAGATTACTGGCATTGAAGTGAATTGAATAAAAAATTATAGATTATATTACAAGTTCTGGCTTGCGGTAAAGTTATCCATACTTAACGCTTCCATGAATTTGCCACTGAGACAGCTGAGATTTATGTGGACAAGTACAGTTAGTACTTCATGCCTGCATCTATGCACAAAGTTCTAGTTCACGCCGCAAAAATTATTGACTCTTTTGTTGTACCAATTGGTAAATTATCGGAAGAGGCTCGAGAAGCGAGAAACAAAGATTCTAAGAGATACAGAGAAAGCAATACCAGGAAGACATCAGCGATTCGTATGAATGAGGACATTTAGTCTGCAAATTGATTTGTTCACAACTGAACCGATTGAATTAATTTCGAACTTTATGTCTTGAATCTGAGCGATTGCGGAGTCTTCCCCGTTTCGCAGTTTCTTTACTTTGTCACCGACTTGAAATTCTGGTGGCAATGGTGACGATCATAATACTTGGTTTGCTTAATAAATGCAGGAGTTACCTGGTTGGTACTGAGCAGTGCCGTGTCACAGGTAAATTGGAACTTTTCCAAGTAGAGATTCAATTTCCCGTGATCTTCGTCAATGAATGACCTGATCATTTTTTTGAGTGTCCTGTTAGTTCTCTCAACAGAATTTCCCTTAAGATGATAAGGTGGAATGGAGGAACGTTGAAATGCGAATTATACTGTTAATTCATTAACTGACCGATTATGGAACTCAGTTCCACTATATGAGTGGAGCACCCTCTGTGTTCCCCACCTGATCACAACTAATTCCAGGAATGCTTTAGTAATAAGGTCATCCACAAAAAATTTTTCTTGCTTAAAGTTGAGTTTTTTTTTATAAACTTTGACTCCCAAAGAATTTAAATGTGAAATTGAAATTTAGCTTTGTTTATTCAATATTTTGTAAAATTAATTAAAAAATGACAGAATATTGACCAGAAATGTCGAATTTTTAAACGAAACCTGTGGTTTCACCATAGCACGAAACACGCGGCTCTCCAGAAGGCAGTCAGTGAGTTCAAATCCTGCCAGTGGCAGTCGCGAGACTAAGTCGAACAGGCCCTCATAAATCTTGTCGTTCGTCTGGTCCCTAATCCTTCACGGTAAATTACAGTTTGAAGTGAAAAAATGAAACGTATTGTGAATTCAAGTAGAAAAAAATCAGAACCTTCGGTGTGAACAATGAGCCGCAACGAGCCGTGACCGTAAGCACCGTAACCCTTTCCAGGATTCCTGGAAACCGAAGAAAAAATGACAGAAAAAATTGGTGGCAGTCATGCACTTGTCGTGGCAGTTAGCACCTGCTGAAAGTGGTGAGCCCTGATGTAAGGCCTCGAAGTAGTACTAATTCCAGATTGTTGGTCATGTGCAGCTTCTGAAGACATTTGAGTTACGTTCTTCATTCCTCCAGAAATCTATGAGAATTCAGTCCGATCGAAGTTTAAAGATGGATCTAATTCAGAACTTTACACTTCCTCTTTGGGACTCGTGAACTCGAATTCCCATTACGGTGAGGTATTTTCCCTGTCCAAGGAGAAGGCGAGTTCGGACCTGGCCGCGGTGATGAGGCCTAAGAACTCCAGCGGGTAGCAACAACGCGGATGCCTCAGCGAGGACGACAATGATGGGTAACAGTTCGTGGTTAGAAGGGTGGAGGTATTAGAGTGAATTCGACAGGTTGAATGTTAGCAGGATGTGGTGACATATACTGGGTTTTTGGGATACCGGGCGACCTTTCAGAGTAGTAAGGGGGAAACCTTAGTGATGTTGAGGTGATAGTTCTACATAATATCAGTAAGCGCATGCTATGCGAGGATAATACTCCTTGCATAGCGGATAATTTCCTCCTGAAAATTATCCTTCATGAAACCCTTCAAAGCTTATCTTTCCTTAAAGGGAAGAATGGCACGATGAATGGAGAAGGGAAGAATTATTCACATCAGGAGGTCTCCTTTGATACACAGACGTCTCTAAAGACTCCTTGGGAACAGGGGCTGAAATCTATGAGAATAAGCCCAGGCCAAAATAATAGCTATTAAAGCTTGCCTGGAGGAAATTTGTAAGCGGGCGTATGAAGGCCAGCACATTTACATTTGTCCTGACAGTCAAGGAGCACTAGTCTGGAGTTTCCTTCAAGATCATCTTATGGTTGCCAGTAAAAAGCTGATCAGTCTGATCGGGGTTCCCGGGTAAGTGCATATTGAAGGTAATGAGAAAGCAGATGCACTGACTAAGGCGAAAGCTTCACAGTCCCGGATTGGCCCGGAACCCTACTGTGGTATCGTATATGCATCGGCAAAAGGAACCATTGATAAATTGCGAGGAGGTATGCACTAAGTTTGGTAGTCAGAGCCCAAACTGAGCACATGCACAGATGGGACACTCTTAACTGTGAAGGGTGACATTTAGACCTGCACAGTTCTGCCTGTGGCCATCAGCGTGCACATTTGGGCTCGTGCACAGTTGCTCCGTGTATAGTTGTACCCTTCCCAAGTGAGATAGCCGATAGCTATACAGTCCCCTGAAGGAATTACCCATGATCACTGTGACGACGGTTTTACCTTAGTGCTACGGGCATTTATTGCCTCGTCTTTCCAAATAATAATAATGAATAATACAACCATACAGTGATGTTTTCGCCAGTGGGAATTAGAGTTTCAGAATGGAAATTCTGAGTCAAATCAAGATGAATCCTGTATATTATCATCGATAGCAGAAAAAGGGTCTGCCTTAGAATAAAAGGTATACCATTGACTCTTAAACTGCCCTCCCTTATTGGTTTCCTTGGCAATGGGCAGAAGCATAATTTCATTAACTTGGCCGTGTTTACCAAAATTATGGCAAAACTTACCCCAAAGAGTTTTACTGTATTACTTTTTTTTATTATTACTTTTTTACTATTTTATTATGAGTGTACGTCATCCACTTCTGCTTCTTCTGTCCTAGAAGGTAAGCAAGAGCGGTAAATTTACGCGAGACAACATCGTGTAACACTGTTCCTTGGAGTTAGGTCTCTAGCCGCGGATGACCTTACGTGGCAGACAGGGAAGTTGGAGATGAAGGTTTCAACTCTGGATACATTTTTAGAGCTACCAACCTTTGTAGAATGTTATAACGAACAGTGTTAACGGACCAGATGAAGTGATTCCAGAAGAACAGCCTTTTGCACCCGGTTCGCGATGGAATGAGCCTGACGTTGGCAATCCGGAATCTTGTTGAGCTGGCTAAGAAATGAAGTTTTCAAACCTCAAACACAGGCGATTATGAGAACTACAAGTTGGACTTTTTAGCCTTGTTACAGCCTGCTCAGCTCGAAAAGAAGTGCTTGATATTTCGCTCCTTCTTCTTCCACCTTTGCCGTGATATTACCACTGCTGGTGCCGAGAATTCAATGACGTAAATGATCTTGGTCTTCAGATCTTGGAGGACAATATCAGGCTTCGTAGCACTGATACGTTAAGTGGTGGAGAATGAGAAATTCCAGTAGATCTTAAAATGATCATTCTCCACAACGGACTTGAGTTCCCCCTGGGCGTATAGCAAGACAAGCAATAGATCAACACCATAGAAGTGCCTAGATGGTAATATAACACTTTTAGAGCCACATTGTGTCTCTCTATGTACCCATAGCTTGCATACTTTGAACATCTACTGTGAACATGTCCAAGTGTTTCTGGCACTTACTTGCACGCTCGGCAATAGGTATCGCCTATAGGTACATTCCTTATGCGCTCGCGGTAAACAAAGGTGTCTATAATGCCGTCTTGAAAGGCAAAAAGAAATCCCTCAGTCTCCGATCTCAATCCAACAGACTTGAGAAACATGTTGGACAAACCCATCGAGAGCTCTTCTCTATGTATGATGCCATAGAATTTACCATAAAGGGACTTGTCAACATATTCTCTTAGTAGAAGCGTATATTCTGCTTTCTGTATACGAATTTTCAGCATCAAAGGTATTAGTGATGCTAAGCCATGTGTAGTGTCGCAGGAATCAAATGGGAAATCAAGTTCCTCTGGGGCCCTATCTGCGGCACGGTACAGAAACGCCGCAGCATTGACGACTTCGTGTTGATGTACGAGTCGCATAAGAGAATCTGCACTACTTAGAACTGAGCAGGCTGTAGCCAGAACCGTTCTTCGATGAAGACACGACAAGCTTAGCAAGCCTCCACCCCCTTTATCTCGAGGGAGGTATATTCGAGGTGCGGAAGATCTAGGATGTTGACTTTGATGGATTTTCATCATCTTGCGTGTGCTTCGGTTAAGTTGCTTTAACTCATTGACGTTCCATTTTACTGCACCAAACGTGTAAAGCGGTATAGGAACGGCCAGCATATTGGTCGCCTGGATCTTATTCTTTCCAGATAATTCGAAAGCGCAAATTTTTCTGAGAATTTGGCGATACCTTTTTTAACACATGCACAGCTTGGGTTTCCGCTTGCGGTATTCCAAGATATGCGTATATCTCTCCATCGCCATGATGTTTAATGGTATTTCCACCTATGAGTTTATCATCCTGACCGTCACGCTATGATGTTGTATCTAGTCTTGCTTTGTGTAGGCCGGCACAGGCAAACTTTTCCAGTCCAAAGCCCATGCCAATCACCTCAGAGAACCTATTTACCGCCACCACGAGGATGTCAAGGTCCTCGTGGTTACGTAGGTATCCACAGCTATTGCCTCGGAGCACAATAGATAGAGGCAAGAGGGAGATGCAGAAAAGTATCGGACTGAGAGAATCACCTTGAAAGACTACCCTCTTATATGTGACATAGCTGGTAGTCATCTGTCTTTTGTCAGATGTTACGACAAATCTTGTCCGTCACAAAAGCATAAGAATGCCTCACGGCAGTCAATTCAAGCCATGGACAGATGGCGTCGATACCTGGTCGAGTCCTGGATAATACACCTGTCTATTAACAGGTTCTCCCTGCAACCTTCCAGCTCTCTCATGCATCCACGTTGTTCCGCTATTGCACACCATACCGGCTCGATAGATATTGATATCCTCTCTTTGAGGGTGCTAGTGAATAGCTTGTAGATGGTGTTCAAAACGAGCTATGGGCCTATAGTTCTTTGAACTGGACAAATCTCCGGTCTCAGGGATCAGTACTGTGCTTCCTTTCACGGACCACTGCGGCATGGGTTGTTATCCCTTTAAGAAAGTAGTAACTATAAAGAACTAGATTTTTGTGCGTAGGAGTGAACTTCTTCCATCAAAAGTCGTTGATTTTATCTGGCCCTGCCAGATATTTTATCGCTGCCAAAAAATTCCGGACAAATTCCGGATTCCGAAATTTGTTCGGTATTGTCCGGGAAGTCGTCCGGTTTTTGTCATCCGTATTCTATCCGGTTGTGTTTGAAATTCCGGATTGTATCCGTTTATGTCCGTTCTTTATGCAGTCTGACGCACTCGATGAACACGGATTGTATCCGGTAATGTCCGTCTTTTATATGGTCTGACGGACTAGACTCATCCGGATTTTATCCCCGAGTCAAAACTTTAGTCCTATTTTACTCTAAATGTAAGTCTTTATAGGTTTTAGGTGCACCTGTGGAGGACTTAATTTATATTGGATTTAGGCCTTCTGAGTCCTCCAAAAAATTTTTTGTTGACTCCACTGTCTATACGGAAAAATAAAAAAAAGTTGTACTGCGAAGCTACTTTTTCTTCTTGTTCTTCTTTGACTCTCTTTAGAGAGTTTCAGTGGCCTTAGGTCTGGTTAGTGGAACTACCTTGCTAGTAGAGCTTCAACCTATCTGGCCATGGCTGGTAGTGGATGTGTATATCACAATTTATAAGGTTCAGCAAACTTGTAAAAAGTTGTTGTCCAAGTGTATCGGACCAGTCTGCGACAGCTATATGTGACGTAACCATCTGATTAGCGTTTATGACTTAATTTGGGCCATTACCGTCCCCTCTACAAATGCGCATGTGCTTGCCCTTACGAAAAATGTGTTCTGGAACAACCGTGTACACAAGTGAGTACTGACATGAGTACACAGATTACAGTACTAATTTCGCGCAGTAAGTGGTTGGGAGTACTGATGTGAGTACTGGCGTGAGTACTGGCATGAGTATTGGTGTGATTACTTGTTTGAGTACTGTTTTGAGTACTGGTGAGAGTACTGCTGTGAGTACTGCTGTGAGTACTGGTTTAAGTACTGGTGTGAGTACTGGTGTGAGTAGTTCGCGCTTCGCCCTCAGATATTTATTCCTTGCCCTCTATTATATCCCAGTTTTTTCATGCATCTTCATACTCTGACTTTTCTACGTAATGAAGTGTAGTTGAAGACTAAATTGATAAAGCCACGTAGGCACACATTCACATCGTGACACTCGCGCTTCATGCTAAATGCTCAACAGACATTTTTTTATTAAAAAAAGGCTGATCGAAATCTGTCATAATGGCCAGAATCAATACAATACAAATACATACAATGCAAACCAGTACCCAGGTCTCGTACCACCACCTGTTTTACCCTCTTCCGCGGGCAAAAATCAACCGTATATCGCATAGCGAAGCTCAACATTCAAGAAATTCGAAAGTTTCTTTTTTACAATTGGATTAAAATTACATGGAGTTCAGAAAAAAAAGAATAATTGATTTTTAGCAACATTCAATCTATACAATAAAATTAATCTCTTTTGGTTGAGGATTCAATTATTTCGTTGAAATTCAACGTCTTTTTGATTGAATTGACGTAATATTAAAATCTTATCCTGTTGAAATATGAATGCATCTTTTAAATTGACAATTCGTTTCGTTGGTTGATGATTGGTTGATGATTGAAAATACTACTATTTGGATGAATATTAATTTTTTTGGTTCAAACTTTAACTACATTAAAATTCGTCTCTTTTTATTCAAATCATTGATACATAAAATTGTTCGTGGGAAAGTTCTCTACAAGTTCTATAACTTTTCAGCAACATTTTCCCAAGCCCATGGAAGTTATTCCGAAAACCCCAAACCGTGATTTTTTCCCATTTATGGGCAAAAAATCGTTGAATTGTGAAGGTAATTGTAATCAATAAATTGGTTCAAGAAATAGCCAACATGATGGATTTCTCGTTTGCGAAGTACATTTTTACCTTAAAATTGCTTGCTTTTAGCGTAAAGATGAGACTTAATCATGAAATCATCTGATATTTATTTAACATTCTTCTGAACCGATTACTTAAATAAATATCTAGTATCGGCATTTACTGGTAACAAATCATCCTTCATTTTTTACGTATTATTAAAAAAATTTACGTATATGAGCAAATGCTTTTTGTCGGAACTCCTGGAGAAACAAAATTATTTTTTTCCTGTAATTGCCTATAAACTGACAGGCCCATTTCGAATAATGAAAATGTGTCTTTCCATACTTTTGCTCCTTTTTTAAACAAATTATATAAACAAATACCGATTATCGACATTAACTAGGAAAAGTTTCACTCATTTTTACTAATTACATTCACATTGTATTTGGCATCATGATGTTTCGTCATGAAAATTTATAAAAGTGAATACTGTGCGATTGTGCCTTTTACCTATATATACATGATTGGAAACATACAAAATTGCTATCGGATGATCAGTATCCATCACTGAACACCATGGCCATTATAATTTGAATATAATTGTCAGAGAGAATTTTTTTAAGAAGCTAGCTTCCTTATTCCATTTTATTATTTTTAGTAGGACTATTATTACAAATTAGTAAAAATTGTAAGGTTTTCTTACATTATGGATAAAATCTGAAATAGTAAACATTCTTCAATATGCTTGGTCTGTCACATAGGTATTTTTCTAAATAATCGTAGTTCGTCCATAATTGTAAGACAAGTTCTTGGATCCTGGAAGAATTCAAAGTTGGAATATTCAAGTTTTTCACAATTCTTTGTTCCACATTAACTGACTTCACTTTTCGCTCTATGTAAGAAAAAATGTTGCACAATCATTACAATTAGTTACTGCGATTATATACAAATGTACCTTTGAAAAAATGTCAAGAACATTAAAAAATATTAATTATTTCAGATGTAATGTCAGATTTACGAAAAATACAATGCGAAATATGTATACAACAAGAAAATGTTCAGCTAGAGGACATGCGTAAAATGATAATGGAAGTAATGAGAATACATGAAGAAAAGCAGGAGAAAAGGGTAGAGGAGATAAGGAAAGAAATTAGACAGGAAATGGCAGAACTTAGGAAAGAAATGAGGAAATGGGAAGAGGTTAGGCAAAAGCTAGAGAAAAGGATTCAGACGTTGCAGAAAAGACTAGAAAAGAAGGAAGAGCTGAATAAAAAGGTAGGGTTTGGCAGGTAGATTAAAAAAAATAGAAAGCTCAAACCGTTAGTTTAGAGTAGGGGTGAGTGGGAATAAGGAGAAGGAAAGGTTGAGAAAAATAGAACAAAAAATATTTAAAAAAGAGAGAAAAGAAAGAAAAAAAACATAGTGATAAAGGGTCTGAGACTAGAGGGGAAGGAGCTGATGGAAGGAGTGGAAGAAGTACTAAAAAGAATTGATGCTAAGGTAGAGCTAGAGGAAGTGCGAAGTGTAGGAAGGGAAGAGCAAAGAGTAGAGAGAATGGTACTGGTGAAATTAAAAAAATGGGAACATAAGAGGGAAGTAATGACAAAGAAGAGGCTGTTATATGGAAACCCTGAGAGAATAGAGGAT